>JASANE010017803.1:0-26179 GCA_030248225.1 Trileptium ribeirensis
TAGTGGCAAGTAAAACTTAGATTTGGGACGATTCTGCGATAACATTGTGAAATACTAAGAGCTTAGGTCAGCGAGTTCTCAACTATCGTAAAAATTGGGGAACTTTAATGATAACTGAAAAAAGAGAAACAAGAAAAGAAAAACAACAAGCAAAGTCAGAAACAGAATCTTCGCGCCTAGCTATGTTATGAACTGCCATTATGCGGCGTTCACGTTATAATGTCCCCAACGTTTGGAACCTATGTACCCCACACAGCATCAGACACACTGTTGACAACGGGGTGTCTTATGCGGCGTTCACGTTATAATGTCCCCGCTGTTTGGAACTTTTGACCCCCTGTAGTCGCGACCCTACCGTATAGACAGTCAGGGTGACACCCATACTGTAAATCAAATGCCGAGGGTGTACGACACACCCTTAGCTACTAAATTTTTTAGACAGTGTCGTACACACCCTTAGCTACCAATTTGGCGCGAATTAACTATAACGGACACCGTCTGTAGCGAATGCGGTTTATTAGTCAACTGTCCTGTGGAGTTTTTCCTAAATTCTCGATATTTGTATCTAGCCCATATGAACATTGCTCAAATAATTCCGAACAGTGTCAATAAAACTGCCAGAAGACACGGTGTGCCTGACACTGTCGGCAAGTGCTAATACGCGTAACTAGCTACCGTTGAAAAAATTTATTAAAAACATGGGGGTGTCTAAGACACCCTGTTGTCAACAGTGTGTCTGACACTGTGTGGGGTACATAGGTTCCAAACGTTGGGGACATTATAAGTGAACGCCGCATTAGACACCCCCATGTTTTTAATAAATTTTTTCAACGGTAGCTAGTTACGCATATTACCACTTGCCGACAGTGTCAGGCACACCGTGTCTTCTGGCAGTTTTATTGACACTGTTCGGAATTATTTGAGCAATGTTCATATGGGATAGATACAAATATCGAGAATTTAGGAAAAACTCCACAGGACAGTTGACTAATAATTCGCGCCAAATTGGTAGCTAAGGGTGTGTACGACACTGTCTAGAAAAAATTTAGTAGCTAAGGGTGTGTCGTACACCCTCGGCATTTGATTTACTGTATGGTGTCACCCTTACTGTCTATACGGTAGGGTCGCGACTACAGGGGGTCAAAAGTTCCAAACAGCGGGGACATTATAACGTGAACGCCGCATTATACTAGTCGTTACAAGATTATATTGCAGAAACAAGCAGAAATACTTTTGGACCATCAGCGTCGCAATCTTCAGCTTGGACATAGCTAAAAGTAGTAGAAAGCATAACTAGGTGATTATATCGTTGCGGCAAAATAGCATAATGTGTTATGCTTCTTTTATATAAGGATTGTGATTTGATACAAAACTTGCGTATTTTTCTTGACTTAGTGCAACAACGGCATAATGGTAGTTGCAAATATCAATCACACAAATTGTAAACATATGAGGTAGGTTACGATTTTCTAGTTAAGGTTAAAAATTATGTCTGATTAGACTCACATTTCTGCGATAGTAAAGCTTACATTATGACCATTTTGCTGTGTTGTTCTGTAAGGATACACTTATCCCGAAATAATAAGCCGGATTTTCAGCCGGTTTGAAAACGATCCTTAAGTTTAACCTCGGCTTGTTTTGAACTTTAACGCGTCGTCTGTGCTCGGCTGGACAGTCCCGTTCGGCTCATTTGCCGTCTAATTTGTCTCTGATTATCTTTATTAAAGTTTGTCTTTTTCATCGCCAGCGGCCAACAACTACTGTTCGAAGCCAAAAAATGCTAGTATCAAAATTTAAATGAAAAATGTCGTAGCGTTGTGATCATTTGGGTTAATGTTAAGCATAGCCACCTAACGAGATAAGCTTGTAAGAGCGTCTTAAACTCTTCAAAACGTACGGTGTCGGAAAAAAGTGTAGAACGCCCGTAATTTAAATTCATTTTATCCTATACCCATCAGTTTAACTTCTCTACCTTCGTCAGAGTCTAAGTGAAGGGATCTGTTCCTCTAACTAAACCGTTTGCAACGCCCCTGTAAGCCCGTTAGAAACCAACTCGCGGCTAAAGTTTACTCGCGTATAAATGCTCATTGTCGAATCTCGACTCGGTTGGTTTTGATATTTGAAGTTAGACTCGATGCTAAAACCTCTGCTAAATCGTTTAGAACCTTCACTCGTCTCAACGGTGACAAGTTACACATTTTAAGTATTCTGAAAACGTAGTAAGCATGCTGTATGGACGACGTTAAAGAATATTCATTCTCGGGCGGTTTCAAACGCGTTTCAGAAACAACCAGCGCAGTAAATGTATTAATCTCGTTTGTATCATAGGAATTAATGTTTGTTTCTGTTTAAGAAACATATAAAACTACTAAACGTTCAAGTAGAGTTAAAAAATCAGTAACACATAGCGTCATCAAATCTAAACCAATGTCACAACATGACAGGAGTGACCAAAGCCGCAGATTGATATTCAGTGCAACTGTGTTATAATAATAATGTAGTGTTTGCAATTGCAGTCAGTGCAATTAGTTGTTTGCAAAACTGCAGGACGTAGTTAATGTTTTCAAAAAAGTGAACGTTCGGTGATATTTCCGCTGTGATGACAAATTTTTAGCTCAATTTTAAGGGATTTTAGCACGTTTTTCTTTGTTTTAAAGCGATCAGCATTAAATATTAAGGTGACTTATCATATGTGGCTAGACGAATAACTATTGTGATAAATTGGTGCATTGCAGTCGCAGTGCTATTACTTAAGATAAAAATGTCCAATTCACGCTATCGCACACATAGCAAAAGCATGCTATGAAGCAAGTCGCCACGTCCTGCTTCCGTGTTTCCCCAGTTTCCGATGGTCCCCTACACCAAGTATAACCGTGATATTGGGTTGACTCACACAATCAGTGGGTGCACCGCCCACAGGTACAATTTCCTAGCTACACTCCTCATGCGGCCTATATGACCTTTAGGGGCCCTACCTTATAAGGTTAGAAAAAGCACAGCTAAGAGCGGGAGGTTAAGGGGGCGGCAGCCCCTGACTAAGGCTTAATACATGGCTCATATAGAGACTTTAGTTTAAGCTAAGACTAAGGCTTAGGCTTAGTATAGGATGCATCACACTTCCGCCCCTAAAGGCCCATGATGCTGTCTCTATATATAGCAAACCTTTTTATGTACCCGAATTACATATTTAGCTCACCACTAATCAAGTTACTGGCGGTTGTTAGTTTTGACCCAAACGTTAGTAAATTATTAACTTTAAGTTCTTCCGAAGCGTACCACAACATAGTTGCTTTATCCCTTGTGCCTGAACCTGGCGGAAGCGGCAAGTGTGCCCCCGGAAGGTCGTTATCATTCACCAATATCACCATCAATTCCTGGTCAGGGGAGCAGTACACCGGTCAAAATTGGTTCGGAGGAGGAGGAATTGGAGAGGGAAAAGTGTGCGGGCTCCCCCGTGAGTTGCGCCCCTCTTCCCGTTCCTATGAAAGTATTGAAGAACCGTATCTAATAAAAAGTAAATTACTACTACCAGCACAACCGTATCCGAACAGCACCTGTTTAGAATGTTCCACATTAGAATAGAATTTTGGTATTTAGCTACAACAGAGCCAGAGTTGTGTTGACCTAACGGTTAATAATAAACGCCTTGACGGCTGGTATCAAATATTGACCTTATCGAAGTTTGTTCCAAGGTATATAATATAAACCCCTGGGTTTTGGTCGCAACTAAAGTCAAATACGCGTATCATAATAATAAATGTAGCATGAACACACGGTTTCATCCTGAAAATAATTCCAATGACAATTTACGGTAAAATATTTAGTCGAAAAAATAGTTTAAAAATTTAAATTAGGCTTGAATAAATTCTAGGCTTAAATTCAAAAACAGTGTCACATCATGCCGCTAACGCCACACACACGCAAACATAGTTTATCTTTTCCACCAGTTTTGCCAATAAATCATCGGCTTTTGCTTTACCAGAACAACACTCGATCGTAATTAATAATTTTAACAATTTCTTCGGAGCTTATTAAGTCTTTGACGTCAGGCTACCTTGTGAGCCTTGTAAAATAAATTCCTGACAACTTCTCCTATTTATATCATCCGAGTTTCCCCAAGAGATGGGTAGTTTTTTCATCAAATCTATTTGCTTTTTTGTATTTATTCGCATCTCGGCATAAGGGGACTTTGGGCAACGTTTTCTTTTTAATTTATTGTACGTAGGATGAATTGCGGCCATTTCTGTAAGTTGTGTCTTTAATGGGTCATATGCCGAGTGATGAGTAGTTTCTTTCATCAATTCTATATTTTTTGTATTTATTCGCATCTCGGCATAAGGGGACTTTGGGCAACGTTTTCTTTTTAATTTATTGTACGTAGGATGAATTGCGGCCATTTCTGTAAGTTGTGTCTTTAATGGGTCATATGCCGAGTGATGAGTAGTTTCTTTCATCAATTCTATATTTTTTGTATTTATTCGCATCTCGACATAAGGGGACTTTGGGCAACGTTTTGTTTTTAATTTATTGTACGTAGGATGAATTGCGGTCATTTCTGTAAGTTGTGTCTTTAATGGGTCA
The DNA here is from genome assembly GCA_030248225.1 of Trileptium ribeirensis. Lineage (NCBI taxonomy): Eukaryota > Metazoa > Nematoda > Enoplea > Enoplida > Thoracostomopsidae > Trileptium > Trileptium ribeirensis. Next base: position 4,582 of record JASANE010017803.1, read on the forward strand.
TATGCCGAGTGATGAGTAGTTTCTTCCATCAATTCTATATTTTTTGTATTTATTCGCATCTCGGCATAAGTGGACTTTGGGCAACGTTTTCTTTTTAATTTATTGTACGTAGGATGAATTGCAGCCATTTCTGTAAGTTGTGTCTTTAATGGGTCATATGCCGAGTGATGAGTAGTTTCTTTCATCAATTTTATATTTTTTGTATTTATTCGCATCTCGGCATAAGTGGACTTTGGGCAACGTTTTCTTTTTAATTTATTGTACGTAGGATGAATTGCGGCCATTCCTGACATGTGTGCCTTTAATGGCTCATATGATTTAGGCGATATTGCGATGCTCACTTGAGCAAAATTCTGTTCTATAAAATGAGGCATACCCCAAATCATACGGCAGCCGTTCGACTTCTAATACTAAATGGTAAGTAGCGAAATGGAACTCCACACCACCGAATGCGTTAAAATGTTGAAGTTTCTTTACGTCAGCAGCTTAAGAAAGTTTCGCCCACAAAACGTGTTGTGGGCGATACATCCTTCATCCTTCCATCCTGACTATGTCAATATGATGCTTACTGTTTCTGCCAATGAGCTCATACTAGCAGCTATCTGAGAATCTCAAATATCGCAATGCGTTTGCAGTCTTTCCTAAAACGAGTTTTGCTAAAACCAATTACGTCCTATATAAGTGTCATTGAGAGTCCATCTCTGTCAAATAAAAATATATATGATAATTCACAAAATATTGCTATTCTGCTCTCGGTGCGGTGTAAATAATCTCGTCTTCTTATCATTTTCTTATCGTTTTCAGCTGAGTGTCTCACACTAATTAGTCCTTTCAAAGTTGGAAATTGTTCATTCATTTTTTAAATCCGTTACAACTAGCGTGTTACAGACGTCGTAGAGAGCTGCACTATACAATAAATATGTAAAAGCTGGGATTACATATATGCTCATAGGAGGGGTAGAAGGAGTGACCCCTGTAAGAGCTCCGACCCGCAAATGCCCGGCTACACCGGCCCCTGACAGGTCACTCTACCCTATTCTTGAAGGCACCGTGAGCGCCGAACCCATAGGTGCTTTTAGCGGCCGAGCACGCCACCCCCCCGACGGGACCCGGCTACCCTCCTCCGGGACTTCCAACTTCAATCCATGTGTGGGATTAGTATATATACCGGACGAAACGTTGCAGGATCTTATTTTTAAACCTAAATGCTTCACATAAATTTGCACATAGCCAATACTTATGGCTGACATGGACTATTTGTGAAATTTGGAGATTGATGTAGGTTAAAAGAAATCCTTTGAGGTGATTAGGTGTTCGGGATACGGTGAATAAGACATCTCAGCTGCAAGCCGATTTGCTTTGTTGCTTAATGGGAAGTTTTTCCTTATATTATTATCATTATATTATTTGTTGAATAAATTTATTTCGTTTAAAACGACATCGATCTTGAGTGACTGGAAGAACTTTGTATCAACATTGTATTTCTGGATCCCATAGGATAAGACGTGAATCCTTTTGGTTTGGTTTATCGTATGACTCATGTTGAATTCAACGTAAATTTTTCGGATTCTACAATAGCATTAAATTGACTTTAATCACCAACAAATATGGCTCCGCGGTTCTTAATTCTCGATAACACACCACCAACAACCCACATTCAGCGATTTCTGTGTGGGTAAACTATAGAACTGAATTTTTAAATAAATCTCTTTGGCTTCGAAAAACCCCGCTACTGAAATTTTAAAATTTAAACGCCAGATGGGATATTCGTAAAATCGTTGTTGTTGTTGTTTTTTGTTCCAAGCCCATCACAAATAGAATAGATATCATCATCAACTATCGCGCAACTACAACAGATTTCAACCGGTAAGTCGAGTTTTAATTTCCGACAAAATAGATTATATTTTAATCGCTGTTCAAGCCTTGTTTTCAATCTCAAATAAGCCAAACTAAAGCCACAGCCTGTCCTGTCCGGCTTTGATATTGTTTTTGACTTGCTTGAGCCGAGAAGTTAAAAAAATGCCCAATGACGAATGCGACAGCAGTAGCAGCAACAACAGCAGCGATCCAAATTCTCAGTTATGGCGTGACAAATTTAAGCGAAATAGTGAACGAATTGCACAGTGGTTTAGTTGGAAATCGAAAACGAATAAGATGTCGAACAATGGTGATATCAATGCAACGATGAGGTAAGTCTTTTAACGTTGGGAAACGATTTCCCGATATTCGTCAAGCTATGAGGATCCCGATGGTATGTAGATGGGTATGGAGTCCTGGGTTAAAATTCAGTCCCACACTAAATGGCTACCCAGTGATAGGAATGAATACTGTTAATGTTCGTGCAGTATGGACGTGTATCTTGTCCTATTGTGGTGTGGAGCTTATTGAAAGAACCAAATTGAAGAACGTCGGAAACAAGTTAAGACTCAAAACCATAACGTACGTCACATATGCTGGCGCTCTGAGCTGGGTAGAACCGGGGTCGGTAAGAGAGGAGGTCGTTTCAGAGGAGGGGGTTGAGGTCTTCGCGGGGGTCTTCCAGGGGGTGCTGAAAGAACTTGATGACCCCATTAACGTCGGCGACCCATTTTTGTCAATTTTTACCCTATATTTACCTATTTCGCCAACATTTTTCGAAAGGGTGTACGGAGCACCAGAGGGGTTAGTGGTGCTTCAGGGGGTGGTACACCAGGGCCTAGGGGTGTATGAGGGCTCAGGGGTGTAGCCCCCTGAACCCCTGCTTCGGCATGCATCAGACCTGTGTCTACATTTGAAGAGACATAAACTGGTAAGTTGTGCCAATAAATACTATGATTTTATATACGTTTGGTTTGCAGACGTCTTCATTACGAAGTCTCAAAATCCGTTTATTAAACCACAAAAATATACCAAATAGAAATAACTGTACAATACTAGCAATGTACTGTTTTATAGCGGTTACAAGACTGCGCCGCACCAAGTAGCAATAACAGTGAGTCGACTTTCAAATACGACTGAATCCCTGTTCCAACTGAGACGTGACTTTTAAAGACTACATTAAATTAAGCTAATCAATGTCTAATTTCCGGAAATTCAAAAGTTTCAATTTTCATCTTGAGTAGAAAATTAGTGTTTTCCTGATTATTGAGAGATGCTTCTACGGGGTAAATTCGTTGGTGTCTAAGCTTTGGGCTGCGTGGGTGAGCACTGTTCCATACTGTTCCAAATTTTTATCCCAAGCCAATCTAAGTCCAATCTAAAACGACTCAAGCTTAATATTTAAACAAACATAATTTTAAACTCTAAAATCCGACTTAAACTAAATGAGGACTTCAATGCCAGCTATTTCTCTGTGGTCAATAATGAACGGTAGCGTATCAGTCCATTCACATGGATTTATCACCGAACAGCCAACCGTGACCAATATAATAATTGGTACACCGAATCTAGAGAGTTTTATCTCATTCGAAATTGGAGTATACCTTGGAATATCGGTGATGAGCAAAACGCTATGAATATTTTAAACGGATTCGTATCCGAGCGGTTGGTTTCTCAGGACTCCTGGGCAAAAGTCCATTCTAATAAAAATCATTATTAAAAACACAGCCACAAAGTGCTCGTTTATATTTTATACAATGAGCAAACCAGGAATATACAATGCTTAATGGGATGTTACCAATTTCCGATGTAGATATATAGAAAAGTTTCTTTAATTATTGGGTAACGTAATTCAGCGCATGGAAGCAACCTATATAACGAAGGGATCAGCTAAATCAGGCAAAGGGGATCTTAGCTATACCTTCATAGCGTGGGTAGAGGGCACACTACCGCATGGAAGAATACACCTCCTCCCCAATATTGTAAAGCATAAAACCGGGCGCAGTAACTGACTAATACAATTATTCCTATACATGAGTTGGAATTTAATATTAATTTACACTATTGTGCCTTAAGATGTTCCAAGTTGTGGGAATGATAATAAATGATAACTACCTAACGGCCAAAGTCAGAACTATGATTACTAAGCTAAGTCTTTTAGCTGAAGTCATGTATAATTGAGGTTTCAGCTGCTGTTCCGTCTACATACTCATGAAGACGTATGAGAAATATTAGCTGGGCTCATATTAGTTGTGTGGTTGGGAAAAGCTTTGTTCATTGTATTCATAGATATATCATGTGATAATGTTTGTTTTTTTTTTGACTTCTGTAATGATATTTAGATAAAAATCATTAGTATGTAAACGGCAAATACACGCATGGCATTGTCAAAAAGTACTTCTTCAGAGGAAGTATATTTATGCACCAATTTGCTTAAAGTTTGCTAAGGCTAAAGATCGAGACTCACGTAAGCAGGGTCCATCTAAATGAGAGTCGGATTTCAGATAAATTATACAGTTTTTCGAGGAAACGCGGAGCTAGCTATAGGGTAATTTAGTCATGCTCATATACGATAGTGGGACTCAGAAATTCCTATATCTAGGCCAAACTAGGTGCTTCGCTAGGACCGTTGGCTCTACAACTTAAGTTCTGTTTTACATAGTTAGAAATCAGCGTAATTCACAGAAGTTCTTAAATTTAACATCCGACTAGAGTGAAATTAGCAGCATAGATATGCCAACAATCTCACACTATGCAATTATAGAAAAATCGGAGCAACCAATATATTTTGGCTGTTGTAGCAAAACCATGAATATAAATAAGGAGTTGTTCCGCAACGCTCACCTCTACTTAGGGGATAGATGAATGGTGAGGTTCTTTTCCATTATCCCCCAGCCCGCATTTAGCCAAAAAAGATCAGATTCCTTGGGACCCAAAAATAAAAAATTTTAAAATTTCGAATTTTTGGTCTAAATAATCAGGGGAGGTCTCGAGGATCACAAAAATACCAAAATTTCCAGAATCGAGGTCACTATTACAGTACTGAGCTGAATAACAAATACTTAGCTTAATACAAAGTGGAATAGCTATTAATATGGCAAACGCAATTTATTCCCTAAGTAGATTGATTATTCAAGTTTAAAGTTTGAACCAATATTAATCATATCACGGTTATACTGGAATAACCCTGAAAATATGTGTAACAACGTAAGTGCACATGTATAGTGAAAATTCTAGTAAGATCGGTTTACCTACTATGAAGCTCCATGTGATATGTGCTAAATTTTAAAAATTTTGGTCCAAAATTTTCACTTTTACCCATAATTGCTATGAAGTAAGTAAGGTAATGTCAGTAGTTGTTAACATGGCAGAGGTATTCTATATATAACTTTCTACAATATTTAAATTTGAGTAAATGTGTCAAAGTATTGCCGTGATACAAATGAAAACACCAAAGCCTGATTTCGGCCCAAAATGCCCGTTTTGACTCCGCCACTGTCTCGCAAAAAACAATATAGCAGCGATATTTACAGTATATTTAGACGACATAAGGCCATATCGGCTGCTAATATTTCAGCTATATCCGTCCATCTAGTTTGATGTTATACAAACGATGACTTTCAAACTCTCTTTTTTTAATTAATATTTGCTAGGGTCAATAAGACGCAACGGTAATTAAGGCTGAAATTGATATTAGCTCAATATAATGACTTCAAAAACTAGTCAAGATGACGAACCTTGGAGACCCAAACGGTCCTTTCAGCCGAGAAATTTTCTTTTAAACGCTGATCCAAGGCTAAAAATTTAGTAAAATCCTAAAAACCACACTATCGTGAACATTACTCTCTTACGTACCCTAGTTTTAAGATTGACTATGAAAAAGGACCTTTGTATGGCGGTATGTGCCAACTTTCGAGGTCCTCAGTTGGTCAAAAGTGTGATGCACTCAGAAAATTAACCCAAGATGAAACTCCAACAAAGAATTAGATCATGAGGACCGGATGTTTACACACAACAGATCCAGATTACACTTGGAGCTTTACGGAGCTAATCTAATGTTGAGACCAACTACGCTTAACAAAATTAGGTGACTCGTATTCATATAACATTTAATTTGATTGTGACATAGTGTCACCTGGGTTATCAACAACAAGCAATCTGAACTTTAGATATTGTTAAAAATTGTTAAATATTTGAAATTTTAGCAAAATATTTTGTCTGTCGATAGTGCCAATGAACTTTTGTGCTGACTTTCTGCTAAAGGCCCTTGTGATACCAGTAGATCCTTTCCTGAGTTGAGTATTTTTGCTAACCTTTTATTTTTTCGGCCCTGATTGGGCTGAGGAGGTAAAATCAGAGAAGGGGCCCACCATCTTTTCAGTATAGCCCTATAGTCTCTGGTCCCCCAATCATCTCTTACCCCCAAAAGAGATCTCTTCGAGATCAGGGTCGCCCATTTTCAGGTATAACCTCCTGATGATGCTAAATTTTTGTTCTTTTTATGTGGATTTTTTTGGGGTATAGAAGCTTTTTTGGCAAATTTTGTTTCCTAAAGCTCCGCTTAAGATCGTCACCCCCTGACCCCCATGGTCTCGTTGTTCCTGCTCTTTGCAATGGAAAAGGTTTCAGGGCTCTAGCTCTTCAAGGGGGTTCAGGAGAGGGGCCCAATTTCAGGGGTCGGATTTTTTTAGAAATATGGATTTTAGTTTTTTTGACCTTTTCGGACATAACTTTGGATTGGATTGACCGATTGGGCTCAAATTTGGATATATATATATATACATGTATCTGTATCTATATATATATATATATATATATATATATATATATATATATATAATATATATATATATCAGGGAGTAACCGGAATTCCGGTTCCGGTTCCGGCGAAAATCGTGTTCCGGTTCCGGTTCCGGCAAAGGGCAAAAACCATACCGGAACCGGAATTCCGGTTTAAAAATTTTGTTTGACATTTCCCACGTTTTTTGCTTTATCCTGTAATCCAAACATATGTAATATAATTATATTATACAATGATCAAGTTACACAACCAAGCAAAGGAAAAGATTAACTAACCAATTTGCCGTGTGAAACGTAAGTAAGGCACATAATTAGAGCAGGAATTTTTCATAATAACCTGCAGGAGTTTGTTAAATCAAAGCCAGGTCGATGCTTGTAGCAGCTATTTTACACATCCAGAAGTCTGTGGGATACGTTTGCATTAAACCGGTCCAACTCGGTAACAGAGCATGGCTTACGCAGAAGTACTTAAGGTATGCTTGGCTAACATAAATTGCGTCAAGCAGCCGCCAGTGCGCTTGTTAACTTGGTAAATCAGTCTAAATTGAAGTAAACTAACGTTATCTGCAACGCAGCTGGAAATTGCTTTCTTGGCAATGAACTGTATTTATTGAAACTGTGCGAGCAGCATCACAGTGTGTCTCATTTATAGCATTCTGATTAGAAAGTTATCATCATTATGATCTAACTGACGGGCACTGTTTTTCCAACGCTAGCCTGAACAGTGTTCTGACAACTGGTCAGGAAATTACCTTCTATATATTATTTTCTCTTAGAATCATATAAAACAATAATTTTAAGTTTCCTACAGAAGAACATGCAACAAACGTATGTGTAGTATAGGGAAGCGACTGGAGACAGAGCGAAAGTGTGTATCCTACGCTCCAAGCTTTGTAAGCACATTCGATTTGACGCAGTATACGCAATGGTGTATAGTGGAAGACATTTTTGCTCTGAATGTCGAAAAACCGACATATTTGATCGATAAATAAACATTATTAGCTTCCTCAGTCTGTTTAATGTTTTAGAAAGGCAATAATACCGTCGCAATACATTAAGTTTAATGTAAAAGTTATTTTTAATGCATTTTAAATCCACTATACGTTCATTTCTTCTATCATCTGTTTTACTATATATAAATTTCGAAGACCAGGTTCCGGTTCCGGATCCGGTTTAAATGGACGGTTCCGGTGGCTGGTTCCGGTAAATTTCGGTTCCGGTTATTCCCTGATATATATATATATATATATATATATATATATATATATATATATATATATATATATATATAAATGCATAAAATGGAATGATACGGCGACGGCGATGCATGGGGTGTGACGATTAATGTCATGTCCGTTACAAGAAGATATGGCTCCCGATATCGGGAATGCAAGCGAAAAATGGATATTTTGATGTTTGGAAATTTGGTTTAGACTGGGCTCAGTTTTAGGGTAAGCTTGAAGCTTAGGTTAGAGTATCCGGAAATACTGCACCGGCAAACCCAGGCGAGGAAGCACCAGTGCTGTGCACCCAAAACCGTGGCAGTTAGCCAGCGCAGCGGCTTAGAGCGGGGGGTCCGGTGGGCGGCAGCTCCCCCGGCTTAGTCTTATTTTGTTAAGCTTAATCTAGAACTCTATAAAAACGTATTACAGACATTGGAACTAACCTCATGACGCGATACATGTTTCCGATTTGGGCAATGAGTGCACCGACATTTTCAGCTAATTGTCGTCGCCATTGAAATTCAATAGGGGTTCGCTGGAATAGGCTATGAGGAACACCTCGGCGTCGCCGAATGAAGGTTTTCAAATTTCCCCAGAGATAATTAATGTTTTGCGTATGGGCGTCGGGATTAAGGAATTGGCGGTTATGGTGGTTGACCGGAAAGTAAAATTGGGGGAGGAAGGGAAAAAGAAAAAAAAAAAAAGAAAACCACCCAAACGAAAAAAAACCCCACCAAACACAAAAACCAAAAAAACACAACATGGCTCGGCAATTTTTACAGCGCCATTTGTACTTGTCAAGGCGCGCGAGGTCATTACGTACAGCCAAATACATCTCGTCGCCACATGTACATTGTTGGTTGTAAGCGATAAGTCTCCACTAAGCAAGCAGAACAATAGTATCTTCATATGTACTTGTTCTAAGCACCATTTGGTTATAGGTCATGCGCAAATTAATATCAGGTTCAGCAAGTATAGTATTAAGGGGCGAAATGTTAAATCTAATATTTTGAGGTCTGCCACGTGCTGCCACAGCTTAATATAATGCTGTAAAACAAAAAAAAATGGAAAATAAATCATCAATCGATCAATCGAGTGTTCCGAAAGGGTCACTTCCGATGTGGTTAACTGTTCTTGCGGATAACTTCAGAGGAAGGCCAGATATATTGATATGAATGGTACCATTGAGTTTTTCCTGTAATGCTAGACCGATCTAGGTGCATCATGTCTATTTAGCAAAATTTTTTTTTCAAAATTTTCAGGTGGCAGCTTTCACAGGTTGGATCATTGGGTAAAAACAGAAAAAATGAAAAAAAAAATTTTTCGGAAAATGGTCGTATTTGAACTCACCTCGTCGAGCTGAGTCGATTGGTACCAATTTCAGCGGCGTGAGACCATTTGCTGATTCCCCCCCCCCCAGCCCGAACAGCGCCATTTTTCTTATCAATAAGTTACATATACATTTTTGCCAGCAACATATCTTCGGTCCGTCTTCAATCTGTTTTTATGCATAAATTATTCATTGTGTCTGAAACAAAAGATATATAATTGAGATCCGATTATAAATAACCCTAACATAATTGTCCCCGGGCTCCGCGTTCCTAGCTAGCCGCAAACCCGGGTTACAATAGGTTGCATAAACTCTTGTCTATGGTGATATAATAGCCGACATTTGTGCTCTGCAGCCTCGTCATGGTGTAAAACTAACCCAGCATAAACTACCTCCTATGATTATTCTTCATACATGAAAACGGCCCGTTACGACCACTACCAACACTAAAGAGATAAAATGAGGAAGTTTATTTTGGGCTATATGATTGCATGTACACACGATGATTATACCTGATTATAATTATATCAATTTTTAGAAATGTTCACTGTAATAATGCTTTTTCTTTCATTTGCGGTCGAAGTCAGTAGTCGAGTACACAGGCTTTCGTTTTTGGTAAGTGGTCTATGTAAGTTTGCACATTGTGTAGAAATATGTAATGGTGAAAATGCATTTTACAATTTGGTGATTATAATTAGTGATGTTCGTGGGCCGATTCGGTTCCGGACCGCTGGACCCGTCCCCAGACCATTGAAACTTATTTGGCCAGGACTGTAAATTCACAACATTTTTCCCAAATTTGTTGCTCAGAGTTACTGTGTAATTTCTTAACATTTGTTATAGTGTTTTGTTATTAATTTAAAAGGTCGACTCTATTAGTGGTTTTCGGCAGGCAGGTATAGCGGTTAGTTGAAAACTATCAAAAAGTTCCTCGGTATCCGGGAACTGGGAGATTAGTTGAAACGGAGTACGCGGAGCTTTCACTTATAGCTTTGCTAGTGGCAAAAATCGTGAAATTTCGTTTTTTGTACGTCTGGAAATCATAACTCATCGCCGTATAGATGGATCTTCACAATTGTTTATTTGATTACGAATTCAGTCTATCTGTGTTCTTTCATAGGACACTAAAGCCGCATATCTTTCTGGTCAAAATGTGCCCCAAATGGGTCATGATGGGTTATATTTTTTTGAAATTCGACCGTTCGGTTTTCTGCCTTTCGCGACCTGTATGTGGATATAGAGGGTTCGCAGCGAAAAACGCCAATTTCCGAGATCCTCTCATCGAGAGCCAAAACTTTCCTGTTTTGCATTTTTGCCGCTGCCGCTTTCGAGCTATGAGCCAAAGTTAAAAATATATACCTCCAAAAAATTAATAAAACTATGTTTTTGCAAAGCAAGATTTGGTTTATTGAGGGTGAACGATGGGATTATGGGGTATTGAAACCGAGCGAGCGGAGCTCAAATTGACGGTGCTAGGGCGAAACATCATGATCGGTTTTTATCTGTTTCTATCACGCATAACCTCATCTTCGGGTTGATGTATTTCGATAAATTTTTTATGCTATAACAAATGTGATGAGGATGTTAATATGGTTGAAAGCGAACACTACCCATCTTTGGGGTTAAAATGGCAAAAACATGTTTTTAAAGGTTGTTTGCCACATCTGGCCATACGGGTAAAAAGTCTTTCGCAGCCCATATCTCGCGACACAGGTTTCACTTCGAAAAACCGAGACAGAGTCGGGTCATAGAAATCTACAATTTTGCTGACAAAAAATTTCTTGTGCGACCACTCCCTGGGTCGCTGTGGGCCTCAATATGATTAGGCGACTCTTTGCCAGAAATACTGATTTTTCAAATTTCGGCATGTTGTTGCGTGTTTTTACTTTACGAGTGTGTATTAAATTATCAAGCACTCTGAATGCTATAGTTTTGCCGTCTAGAGTCCATCTTGACTATGTTGTACTTTTTATGGGGTTTCAAGGGTTTCGCGGTCAACGGATCCGATTTCCAAAATATAATTAATTTTCATTGTTTGGTTATGTGTTCCGTGCAGGGTATCGGTAATGGTATATATATCGGTATGATGAATACGATGATTCGGTTACCTAGGGCCATCACAAATATTTCATGCCTTTTCAGATGTTTTCAATGCGTTTAGGGTCGATGAACACTATTGCCAGAATATTGTCTATCTTTGTATCTTGATGATGTATTGTGCACAGCTACGAATACTGTACAATATATTGGTTTTTAGTCGCTGGATACGTTGAGTTGGTTATCATATTTCGTGCGTTTTCAGTTGTTTTCGATGAGTTTAGGTTCTACTAAGGTTAGGATTTGCAATGGGTTCAGGGTTACAGAGATCTTAATGTAATACATACATCAAACACAAAGCCGGTTACAAGTGATTATACAAAATAATCATTCTTGATGAAACCACGCTCGCACGTTGGTTTCAATGTTTTAGGCCTGTATTAGCTGTGGTATTAACCCTGCCGGTGCAAAATTTCGCCGCTTTTGCATTATAGATGTATGTAGGTTAATCGAACGTGTCTATAGCTTTTAGTTAGGGGTTGCTAAATACGATAAAAGCAATTGTGCGTGGTGTGCATCAATTAAAGCAAATCTTACTGGGCCTACTACAAATTTGTCGAATTCATACTATCCATGACAGTGGTGAAATTTGAACAGTGTCCATTATTGGGGTTTTTAGGGTAACACGCAAACTAAACTGTGGAGTGCACAACTAAACTGTCATTTTATAGAGCATATTGATTGTCTATGTAGCTGCAAGTAGTGTCGTGCCACCATTGTTATTATTTACGCTGTAGATTTATATCAATAGAGGTTTTCAATATGTCTTCGGGACCTAACATGCACGAAAATGGCAATATCTCAACAACCGCTCATGCTATATGTTTATCTTTAGTCTCATTCTGTGGAGCAATTTATTCTCTATTTAGCTGAAAACGATGTGCCACCATTTTCATTTACGTCGCAGGGTTGCATCAAAAAACGTTTTCAATGTGCTCATGTGACCCAAATACACTAAAATGGTATATTTTCACAACCGCTCGAACTATATATATAGGTGTTTTATTCTCATTTTCCAGAGCAATTCATTCTCTATGTAGCTGCACATCGTATACCTCCATTGTTATCATTTACGCTACATGGTTATATCAAAAATTGTTTTCAACAGGCTTTTGGGACCTAACATGGACGAAAATGGTAATATCTCCACAATTGCTCATGCTATATAATTGTTTTTGGTCTCATTCGATGGAGCAATTTATTCTCTATGCAGCTTCAAATGGTGTGCTGCCACTGTCATTATTTAGACTGCAGGGTTGAGTCAGTAAGGATTTATAAATTGTCCCATAGCGTCCAAAATACACGAAAATGGTAATACCTCTGTAACCGATAATGGCCAATTATACATTTGTGTACATCTCTCCGAATTCCATTCAGCGCTTTGAATTCATCATATTGGCGATAATACAATTATAAATTTGAAATGTTTTCGTGTTTTTGGTCATTGAAAGAAGAAGAATAAAGAGTTCTTTGGTTTTGATATAAGACTAAAGACCGTAGCATTGCCATTAAAGTATTGCCGGTGTAAATTGCTATCATGGCCCTGTAAGCGTGCTTAGGAACGACAAAATGATCGACAAGAGCAAGTAGCCGCACTCGCTTCGTTTCTATTCGCTTTGCGAGTTATATACCAGTTGTAAAGGTAATTTGACCCGTTGAATCGGCTGGTGGAGTTAAGTTTTCTCTGTGCGGTGCCTTTACACAACTAACTGACTTCTTTAAAAGTGGGGGAGGGCTCTCCGGGTATTTCGACCTCCGTACATTCCCCCAGTTCAGGCTCCAGATAAATCTGGTTATTCCCGAGTCAATGCCCCCAGGTCCCCCAGTTACTTTTCCGCCCCATTAAAATTAATCAAATTTTTATCTGATGGGCTAACAATATGTTATTTTTCTCTCTATTTTGGCAAAAAATCCACAATTTCCCCCATCGGGCTAAAATTCACTAAAAATTTTCCTAATAAGTTAGTAACTATATATAATTACAATGAATTGCCAAATTTGAAGTTTTCTAACGGTTATAGTGCTTTAACATGGTCCCCCAGTTCAGCTGGGAGAGGAGTCCACAGATAAACTGTGGGACGGGTCACCTTCAGGTTACTTCGGTTCCCCCAGTTCCGATCTTTGCGATACCGGTCATGGTATAATTTTGGTAGTTTTGAGAAGCCAGAACTGAGAGGGTCGTGAAGTCATGGAAGTCTGAGACGTCGAAAAAGAAAAAGTCGAAAAACGCATTGACACATTTCTTATAAGTTGGTGCGGGTTGATGCTATTATAGTTATAACCGAGAGGAGTTTTTACTGAGGGTGCTAAGGGAAAACGCGTGAAAATTTATAGTTTCTCTTCTCTGTCAGTCCTAACTTATCTACGGAAAGATGGATTGTAGTAAAGAGTTCTTTGCCAAATTTAGCCATACAGGAACCAGTGTTTCTGAGTTCATAACTCAGAGTTCGCATCAAAAAACAAAGATTACCATACGTAATCATCTCGTGGAGATTTATAACTTTGCTGACCAATACTGTTTTGTGGGGCCACTTCTTAGGTCGCTGTGGGCCCGAATACGACTCGCCTACCCTTTGCAAGAAATATAGATTTTTTTAAAGTTCGGCATGTTATTGCGTGTTTATGTAAAATCGAGTGTCTATTAGGCTCTCAGGGTTTATATTTTTATTATAATACAAACCGTTATTAAAAATCAAAATCATTATTAAAATACAACGATTTTGTTATGTAGAGTTCGACTTCACTATTATAGTATATATACGTACCTTTTCATATGCGGTTTCAAGGGTTTTGCGGTCGATGAACCGATTAATAGAATATAGTATGCACTCGTTTGTTTGGCTATGTGTTGCATAAAGGGCATGGTCTAGAGATTTCGGTACGCTGAATAAGAAGGTTTCGTTATCTAGAGCCCAGCAGAAATATTTAAAGATTTTTCAGAGGTCTTCAATGTGTTTGCGATACATGAACCTGTTTTCCAAAATATAACCAATCCTCAGTTTTTTGGTTATGGTTTTCAGGACATTTAGAAGGATTATATATGTTTTTCGGTACGCTTAAAACGGTCGTATGATCACTTAGGATTCAACAATCATTTAAGTCTGACCGTCAGCAAAACCGAAAGGAATTTCGTCTATCGTCACTTAATCGGTTATCCATTGTGTCCTCCGCCTCTCGTAAGTTATATATGTGTTATAAATTTTTGGACATGCACAATCAGTTTTACGCCTTAGCTTGTGCCAGACCAGTACAACGGTACCGGGCTTATCTGTAATATTTTGAGTAGTAATGATATTTGTAATTAATGTGTCAATACTGGAGTCCCACTACTTGTAACGGGTGGGAATAGGTAATTTGGAAATAACTTTGAGGCTAAATGACTTACAAATCTCTTTATGACATTTAATACCAGCGCTGGCGCAAGGCCAGTTTGCCATATAACTTCCACACAATTAGTCATAAAATAGTAAATTTTACAGCTATCTTTTTTAAATTTTGTAGTTTTGCTTGGTCGTGGTGTTGAGCATACCGTCAGTTTGCACACCAGCATCGATATTGTATACGAACTGCAGCACGTGTCACTAATAAATTAATTGCATTGCAGGATGATCGAAGAGGTTTTATCCAAATCTCTTCGTTTGGATATATTTCCAATGGATTTCTTGCTATTCAGATACACAATTATACGATAAGTTCATTTGATCGAGCTCCGGTAAGTTAGCAATATTTTGTCTGATTTGTTTCGTTTCTAAGCATTTTCTAGAAGTTGAAAACATATGTATCAGGTTTGGCGATTTAAAAATCGGTAGGGCCAATAGCGTGATAATCCGATAGCCAGTCATACTCATGTACATACTGGCTTACGTTACCACCTAAGGAGCATACGGTGTGAGTATGACCAAGTGTAACAATAACACAATGAGATTTATAGCATTGTTTATGCTGAGCAGACATAAAATGAGTCAACTATTTCTGTTTTGCAGTTATGTTACTTTTACGATATTATTTAAAAATGGCTCTAAGAGATTAGCTTTTGTAAGTTAGAAATTCGGTGTCAGTCAAAACACTTTTTTGTTTTGTATAATATGGATATTATCATTTCAGACATGAGCCGTCATGCACTCTGTCATTACACGAAAGGTTGTACCATCTATCAGTCTCAGTGCATTTTTGTTAATAAATGTTGTGGAAAAGATTTTCTGTGTAGAATTTCTTTATATGTATAATGTTTAATTATCATTGCAGGTTGGTTTCACGTTAAGCAAAGACGATGGCTTGTCCGAATTTGTGGTAAGAATAGAAATATATAAGGGAATAGCTGGGCGTAACCGGAATTCGGGCTCCGGTGAAAATGCGGTTCCGCTTGCAGTTCCGGCGAAAGGCAAAAACCGTAAATCCGGAATTCTGGCTTAAAATTTTTTTTTCAAATTTTCCAAATTTTTGCTTCACTTGTGGTTCAAACATTTGTAATACATACACACTGATCCTAGTTCCAACACAATCAAACAAAAGAAAAGATTAATTCAGCAAATTGCCATGTGAAGCGTAATTAGGATACGTAATGTCAGTGCGAACTTTTTAAATTAATTCTGCACCATCTTGTTAACAAAACAACGCCAACTCGAAGCTTCTAGCAACTATTGTACACGTTCAGAAGTCTGCCGGATATGTTGGAATTGGTAGAAAAGTACGGATTATTCAGAAGTGCTTAGCTGTAAGCTTGACTAACATAAATTACGTCAAGCACCAGCCAGTGCTACTGCAAACTTTGTAAATCAATCTACATTGAAGTAAAGTAACAAATCTGCAATGCAGCCGGAAACTACGTTCTTGGCAATGAGCTGTGTTTATTGAAACTGTGCGAGCAGTATAACAGTTTGTCTCATTTATAGCACTCTTATCAGAAAGTTATCAGCATTGTCATCTAGCTGATGGGCACTGGTTCCCCAACGGTAGCCTAAACAATGTCTCTGACCACTAATCAGAAAATCAAAGTTACCTTCCTTGATTCTCTTTAGAACCATATAAACCAATAATTTCAAGTTGCCTACAGAATAACATGTAACAAACGTATGTGTAGTAAATGTAGTAAAGGGACGCGATTGGAGGCATAGCGAATGTGTTTAGTCTATGCTCCATGCACGCATGTTTAGTTACGAGCACAGTTATTTTGACGCAATTTACGCAAGACTGCATAGTGAAAGACGTTTTTGGCTCTTGAGGTCCAAAAATCAACACATTGATCTATAAATAAACATTCGTTTCCTCAGTATGCATGTCTAGTTACGAGCACATTTAGTTTGACGCAATTTATGCAAGGCTGCATAGTGAAAAACATTTTTGGCTCTTGAGGCCCAAAAACCAACATATTGATCTATAAATAAACATTAGTTACCTCAGTATGCATGTCTAGTTACGAGCACATTTAGTTTGACGCAATTTACGCAAGGCTGCATAGTGAAAGACATTTTTTGCTCTTGAGGTCCAAAAACCAACATATTGATCTATAAATAAACATTAGTTCCTCAGTCTCTTCAAAATTCCAGACAGGCAATAATGCCATCGCAATACATTAAGTGTAATGTAAAAGTTATTTTTAATACATTTTAAATCTATTGTACCTTTATTTCTTCCTACATCTGCTTTACCATATATAAGTTTCGAAGACCAAATTCCGGATCCGGTAAAATGGACAAGTAGCTGCTCGACTATGAGTAACTAATGTATTATTGACAAACGATGTGACATTTTATGGGCTTTATAGAATCATAGCATTTAACTGTCATCTCCACAGATAGTGAGGGGCGCAGGACCTTCGAGCTGCCTCAGGCTTCCGGCGGTTCCTGCAGGTAAATTTTGGATGCCGCCAGGTCAAACTCCTTAATACCGCCAGAGATTTTGATGAGGTGACATCAGTAAGTTCTTAATAGAAATTATTTTAGCAAAACTCTATAAATTAGTGATATATTTGGACTGGAAAGACAAAATCCCAAGAAAAATGAACCGTAACCTGCATATATATTGTTTTTCAGTAAGTAAATATTACGCAACAAAAAATAACGGTATACAAGTTGTAAAGATATGAAAAACAGCACTAAATGCAATTATAATCTTCTTGTTGACCCTGGGGGCACAGTTTTGTCCTCACCAGTTAACCTAAGGGAAATTCCAGCTGGTATTTCCAGCACCCTTCCCAACCCCATTGTAGCATATTATAGCTGGACCCCAGCTCAAAGCCTCCTGGTAAAATTTTGGTGCCGTGAAGATGCCAATTTAATAAAAAGTTTTCGCAATATTTCGGTTTTGTCCATACGGAAGCAAGATTATTTTTATCTTAATTGTGAAATTTTTTTCTCTGAATGGTTTTATTTTAAAGTAAAATGATTAATGCTGATGCCTCTTTTTTGTTTTTCGATTAACACTCCGGTTCTGGATTTCTGGGGTTTCAGGTACGTGGGTAAGGCGCCCCAATGGTTCCTCGACCCAAAATTTTTGAAAATTTGTTCTGACGTATGGCTCCATGGGTACCCCGGTTTTTTGCACCATGGTTCGGGGTCAGAGGTCAAAATGAGGGTTTTTTAGTACTCTTCACCGAAGCAAGGTTATTTTATCTTAACATTCGAATTTATTTCTCTGGTTGGTTTATTTCATAGTAAAATGATAAATGCCGAGCATCATTTTTGTTTTTCGATTAAGGCTCCGGTTTTGGAGTTATGGGGTTTGAGGTATGGCATCCTCATGGTTCCTCGTCCCAAAATTTGAAAATTTGTTCTGACTTCCTGGGTGGCTGAAAAGTTTCACTTGGGGGTTTTCAGGCATGGGAAACTCATTGCTGGTGTTAGATTTGTTGTAACTTGTGCTGGTATTGTGTGATGTCCACATATAGCATATCGACGAATGCTATCGAGAGCTGATTAGATGCGCACGCAAAAGGCGTAGGCGCAGGTGTACCTATGCTTCACTACGTTCTGCAATCTCGGTAGAGTTACTAGTGTAGAATTAAAGATATCCTATAAAGCTGCTCGTTCGGTAGAGACTGGGTGCAACGGCGGTGGGATCATTTTTAACAAAACTGGAATGTTATTTACTCCTGATGTTTCCTGATTTCAAACCACTTTTTGAAAAAACTGAATAATTTGTTTCTCTTGGACTGACAGTGTTTTTTCATATGTAGATTACTGACGCTCGTTTTGGGAAGTTAATGTAAGCAACTTAGGGTTTACGCGATGTCGCATGATGACTGTAGTTTTTGCAACATTTTAACTACTCAGTATTAATAATGCCAAGTCGATGATATTATAGTATGACACTCTCCGTCATTACCTTCAGTCGGATATTTCAGACCTGATTTACAGAACATGTTTAAATGGCCATGAATTACCGCTAATTTTTTCGATAAAACACTTGGGATATTACAATTTTTAAAAATTTTCACACTTTTATGTCTGTTCTGGCTGAGGGTATCGGCAGACAAAGTAAGACAACCGATGAAGATAAGATGTCCTACATATATTTTTTGGCTGGCTGCCGGTAATCTTTACAGCATTGTTTTGTAATGTTCGTTATTTTTACGCGTTTTTGTATATCTATGTAAGCGTGATTTTTCATATTTTTAAATTCAGCTTTTTCAGTTAATTGCATTATCATGAGTTTAAGACGCTTACTGAAATCATGCAGAATAATTGTTTATTTTTGTGGTTGATCCTGGCCCATGTAGTCAAAATATGCTATAAGATAAGATAAGACGCAAAATATGCTATAAAACATAAGATTCTTCAATAAAATGGCTGCAGTGATTCAAATTGAAGTATATGTAACTACAGAGCAACTAGTATATACACTGGCGTTTCAGCTAAAATTAATAGTTAGAGGGTTACTAGTTTTCTTAATCTTAGTCCTCTATATACGATCAAATAAATACTATTAAAATATTTTCTCACCGCGTGCCTTTTCGACAAATTGACAAGCAGCCGCTGTAATAAAAATGGGCAGTGTAACATAATGTAGGATATTAATTGTATTGGTCTTTGTTTTAATTCTTCATATAAACTAATGGCGAATTAAGTATTCGGTGGTTTTGAAATGATCCGAAAATGACCGAAACATTATTAACATTACGAAACTATTTAATAATGTTTTTATAGTTTCTATTTTGTCGGCGGACTGGTGCTCATATGAGTTTTCTCTGTAAGACTATACGATGATGGCCTTTCACTAATTGCATCCCCACACAAACTGTTGTATTTCTCGCTCCGTTCTCATTCGTTGCGAGTTACTAGTTTGAACCAGCGAAAATCACTGTGTACGGTAGCTGAAGTAACTGACCTCAATTTGGAAGTTTCTCAACATTATCCTAATTCTGCTATCCACTCGCTTTGCGAGGTTCCTGAATGGAATAGATCTATAGATTCTGAATACATCACGGTTAAAAATAAGTATATAATAAGTACTAAATACGAGAACGAACTCGCAAAGGAACGTTGCCATGTATCATCAATTTTTGATTTCGTTAATGAATGAACGAAACCGGAAGCGAACTTTGTAACGCTTGTGTTTCCACGAACGTTGTTTCGCTCGTTTTTGTCTGCAACTGCAACATAAGTAGTGGCTGTGTACCAGGCTCGAAGCAAACGATTCAGCTTTTATCCGTAGCAATTGCAAAAGTTTGTGCAACACCGTACAAAGTACAAATTAATCGACCCGAGAAAAGGTTATATATTGTACCAATAATTCACTATATATATGTTACATAATATTTTTGTCATTACAGGAAAATCACCAGCGATGTGTATTAGCCGAAACTGATGTTCAACAGAAATATACAATGATCAGTTTTATTTTTGATTTCGCTAACAAAAGGTGAATGCTTACATTGTGAATGGTGTTGACGTATTTAGCATATTATCTACGAAACAATGACACTGGTTGCATTTTATTCAGCGTTTTTATGGTGGTTGAATTTTATATTTTGTTTTATTTATACTTGATGTACAAGAAATATGGCTAAGTTCAGAACCAGGCTCATATATAATGCAAAATGTTTCTTGGTAAATGTAGTTGAGTAGAATTTTATGCAGCAGTAACTCAGCAGTAGCAGCAAAGGAACTGTCGAAAACTGAAATGATCATAACAATTATTGACTGACATGCGGTGTGGGCTATTAAGCAAGAGCATCGTAGTTGGTATGTGGCCAATCAAAATACAAAAAATATCTACGTCCCTGGACTTTTTTCAGCATCTGACAATGTAGACCTATGTTTTTCTGTGTGCCTTTTTCTAAGCTTAAGAAAATTTGTTCTTGCGTGTAAGTTAAGCCACACACTATTTTTAATGAATCTTACGCATAGTATTTGTCATAGTCTTTCATAATATCCCGTTAACGTAGTAATGTCTTTTACACCTGGTTTGTGTAGTAGGACGAAAATCCACCTAGAGGGTTGATTGAAAAGGCCGAAAATCTCTGGCGGAGGTCGAAATTATCTCAACAATGCGCGAGGAAACACATTGTAGCTCCACAAAGCCACCTATTTTGTAATAACCAATATCGAATCGCAAACCATTGCTGTTGAAAAAAGACTAATTTTCATTCTGGTTTTATCTTACCGAAAATTTCCAAAAATAAAATTCAGGTACCACAGGTACCAAAAATTATACCTTATGCTCGGAAATTTTGGCAAAATTCGGTTCCTTGATGTCTGTCAAGTTTGAACATAGATTATTCATTGTTTAATGTATTAGTGATATCGTAAATAAAGCTATCCCATAGTTAAACTCTTGGTGTTTGCGAACAAATGCTCTGTTAATTAAAATTTGACAAATTTTTGTTGTCAAAAATTTTACTTGAATTTTCGGTGAATGTGACTCGCGTAAAACTCAATCGCAGATCAGTATGATCATTTTTATTACAAATGCACTATAATTCCGCGTATAAGGAATCCGTATTTTTATACATTTTATGCTGATTTTGCTGCTGCATAA
Source organism: Trileptium ribeirensis (assembly GCA_030248225.1). Taxonomy (NCBI): domain Eukaryota; kingdom Metazoa; phylum Nematoda; class Enoplea; order Enoplida; family Thoracostomopsidae; genus Trileptium; species Trileptium ribeirensis. Next base: position 25,867 of record JASANE010017803.1, read on the forward strand.
AGTACTTTAATGACACTTAAACGTTGCACTTTTATAATACTACTTGCACGTTTTATAATAGTTAAACGTTGGTTCTAATGGCGTGGTCAGTCGAAATTTTATATATACAAAGAGGATGCGCATCGCAGCGACGTCACGACTGTACGTCTAGATTACACAATATACGTTGACCATTAAAAATTTTATTACCTTCCAGTTTACTTTAAAATTGTGAAAATTTTGTTGAGGAATTTAACAATCCTAACTGGAAAATGTGCGAACTTAGTGGACGACGCGAACGTTTTTGTTTTTTTCGTTGTTAGCTGCAAATTCA
>JASANE010017804.1:0-13254 GCA_030248225.1 Trileptium ribeirensis
TTCTTGGTAGTTGGGCCTTATAACAATTAATTATAATAAATGTGGTGACACTCATAACACAAAAATGGCTGGTCAATTCTACGTCGGTGAGAGCTTATAAACCTTCATCTTGATGCAAACTAGTGTGCTTTTGAAATTTTGATTTCTAGCCGCAGACCTTTAATATGCTTCATTTTATTCTATGCCATATGAGCGAGCAATTCATACTATACGAATAGCGAAGAGCTCATGACCACCGAATCAACGTAGAGTCGCGGGATATTTTCTGATACCTATCAGTCTTGCATTTTTAGCAAGTTACACACGCGGTGAAAAGAAAACCAGGCACAAGACACAAATGGTTTAAATATAATAACGGGATAGACTTTAATTTATACTGATGCCAGCACCATCTATAGATGATATACAAGAGTGCTATCTCATGTCATGAAGCAAAATCTGTTGATTGGTTGATCAATATTATTCTCGTAGTCTGAGGTTCGAAGGGAGGTAGTTGGGTTCCCGCAGGGAGCGGGGTCAGCTTTTGTTATCTATAATCAAATTTTCTTCCGCGGTATCAGCCATATATTGCCGTTCATCCTGCCCATTTTATGTATCGCTTAAATGCTAAAAGCGTTCCAGTTTTGTTGGAATTTGTTTACCAATGCTCTTGTTAGCCAAGAATCGTGCGAGACCAAGTGACTTTATGTCATCAAGTATGATTGACAAGTTTTATCCTGTTGGAAATTTGCAAGATTTGAAAGGGGGATTTTTGTTTTTACGAGAAGTACGTTTCAGCGGCATTTAGCTTTGCGCCAAAAAGTCTTTATCGGTTTTTGCTTCAGCGAAATCAGACAAGACATAAGGAGAATGTACTTTCTGTCAAAGTTGAAATTGCCGTAGCACTTAACTCTGTTTAGATACAAATGCTTCCTAGACTAATGAACTACATGACATTCTTAGACTAATAATTAAAGATATCTGGAAACTTTTCTTCTAAATATTGTCTAGCAACGGTCAACGATAGTCTCTTGCAGAAAGCCCTTACTGGCAGTGTTCAGATAGGAATCAAAAGCGTCTCTGTCACCGGAAAGCAGTTGGCATTGCGTGTGCAATATAATATTATATAGTTAATGTAATATAATCCATTATAATAGTATAGTGTTAGTAGACAATAAACTTGTTACTTTCATTTGTATTAGTATGAGTTGCTGTGTACAGAGTTTCATTTTGCTTTAAACGTGGTCGGATAAGCCCGAGACCTTTGGGGCACCCAGGGACGCAGCACTTTTTCAGAAATCAGGGGCTCACTCAAACGTGAGAGCACGCCAGGGGAATCTTGCAAGGGGAAATTTATGGCGACCTTCTTTTGCAAGGCGGGAATATGTCTCCCTGGCTGTAATTCATTTTGGAATGATTGGCGAGATCCAGTGATTGGGTTTGCGAAAAGCAATTATGTTATAATTGCAGTAAAAGTGTGTCATAAATCATCAGGTCATAAGTCTGACAGAAGGTGCAAACAATATTACAAACTTGCAATTTAGCAATTTTAATACGATTATGTGTATAATTTAATAAAAAATATTTTTGTTCGTTTGCTTGAATTATCTTCAAATTACATGAATCGTCGGCAAGAATTAATTATCGCCGTCAAGATAAATACTTTGGAAGAATTTGTAGTACTTAATTGATTCTGTGTGGTCTAGGCTTGAACATCTTTCAAAGTTAGAATGCGCTATAGATACAGAAGAGCAAACCAGAAGGCTATTGTGCGAACTTCCAATATATAATTCCACGGTCACAACAATACTTATACGTACGGCCTTTCTCAAGAAGTGTATTAATTCTGACATTAACCTGACAGATTTATAGGCTATTATAGATTTTCGGACAAGAAAATTTAAATAATTTGGTTTAAACACAAGAAAAACCTATTACTATATCGCACAAATTTTTAGCGGAATGCTGGTAGATTTTTTGCTGTATAATAAGGGATGATGTGAGTGTTATTTATCTTAAAAATAGAATTTTATGGTTCATGATAGTCGCGTATTGAACGATTTTCGACTAAAGACCAAACCATTCTCATGAATTTAGTTAAAGCTACAATTAGGATTGCTACTGTTTCTAGATGAGGGGTTAAGATAGTGGGCACAACTCTGTGATCCTGTGAGATGTTTTGGCATCAATTATTGATATTTGTACAGTATTTGAGATTTTGCAAAGATCGTGTATAGAAACGAAAATATTTTTGAAACCGCGTCTGCATACACGCAATTGTGTGCGTAAAATAGCACAATTGACAGAACATGGCGGGTTTTTTATTTATTTATTTATTGACATTGATACAGATACAAAATAATTAATTGTAAGCTGTGTATTTTAAATTAGAATTAAAAATAGAAAAGAAAAATTAACCTGTTTTGTAGACGGTCAATATGTTTGTAAGAAGGGGAGTAAACTCCACTAATATCAGATCAATGATTATTGAATTTTAAATATTGTGGAAAATCAATTTTTGTTAAGAGATGACGAACTTTTAATACATCTTTGCTAATACTACGCTATTGCCATCAGGGCGTTCTGGAAGCTTATCCCATATATCTACCTACTATACGTACACAGAAAAATGTTTCATAACATTTGTGCGAAAATTGATTTTCACAAATTTACAGCAGTGTCCGCTAAGATTAGTGTTAATTTATTGATAACCGGAAAAATTAGCCGAACTGCAGTTCAATTAACCTGTGCAAGATTTTGTATAACATTACTAAGCCATTCTGAACTGGTGTTAGCTCGAGGCTCTCCAGATTAAATAATTTTAATCTTTCCGTATACGGTAAATATATGATGCCCAATCTATGAAAAAGTCAGCGAGTAAAGTATCGCTGAACTCTTTTGACAATATCAATGTCGGGTAGTAAAATAAGTGATGAAACGTTACTGGAATATTCCAGGATCGGTGGCACCAAACTTTTAAATGCACACGATAATGGTAGTTTGTGATTAGAAAGAAAACGTCGAAATGGAAATGTCACATTAATAATTTTGTAACATATATATTGGTTACATCATTGCAGTGTAATTTTGAAGCGCAATATGCAAAAAGATTTTGTAACAACCTAGAGTGCAACACTGTGTCAAAAGCCTTTGCAGAATCTATGTAAATTATGTCAACTGATCCATCGGGATCAACTACTGTTGATCATTTGTTTATACACTGAAGCAAGTTTGTGCAGGTGGAACGCTTTTTTAGAAATCCCAATTGAGATACATTAATTTAATTATTGATGACAAGATGTCTCTTTAAAAGATCTGCTATAATGCTTTCCATAACATTGCCATATATTGATAGAAGTGAAATAGGTATATAATTTTCAGGATCGAATAGGTCCCTTTTTTGGGATACGAGCAATCTTACCATGTAGCCAAAGTTCTGGTAAACACTCTTTCAAAAAAGAATTTTCAAAGATATGTGCAAGCGGTACAGTAATTGCTGGATGTAGCTTTCTTATGGAAAATTGGATATTTCCGTCTGGCGAATAGCTTACTTTACTTCTGATTTTTAAGATAACATAAAAACGAAAAAGGGGTGAAATCTATCCAATTAACGCGTTTGATATTCTTTTTGGTTCAATATGAGGTAAATTTCCATCGTCGTCAACATTCGTCAACGCTTTCACAATTATCAGCCAATAAATTATAACGCGTTACATCACGAATTATAGTTAAACCTTGTGTATCTTTCTGAATCCCAACATTGCAAAGCACACTACAGCGATTGCTAACAAATCTATATAAGCGCTGAGTTTTATTCGAGTATGAAATTCTACTCTCATAACGTTCATGAAATTTACTAATTTCTTTTGAACATTTTGAAGCTAAATATTTGGATTCTGTGTAATTATTTCCAAGTCCACAATTATGCGAGACACCTTTTTCTTACTCAGTAATCGCTTGCAAACAATTCACATGCGGTCAGCATAACCTTGTAAAATATTGCCGATTTGTCTTGTATTGTAAAACTATTCTGAGAATATATTTTCTAATAAAAGAATTTAATTAATTTTCAATGCTCACAAAATCAGCTTTTGAACAGTCACACATTTAAGTACAGATACAAGTTTGAGCAATTTTACCTGATAAAACGAAACTTATTGAAATATGATTTGAAGTTACAAAATATTCATCAGTAGTAAACTTGAGATATATTTAATGCTGAATAACAAAAAATTAGATCCGCTGTATCATTTTCTCGTGTTGAAATTCTAGCAACGGATTCAATCAATTTTGTCTGAAAATGCGATCAAAACAACAATTATCGGATGAAAATTCTCTATCATATCCAGGTTTCTTGATCTATTAAGGTTTGTGATGTTCAATGTTAGGTAGAAATCAGCACTGTTCGTAAACGTAAATTCCAGATTTTTCTTTTATTAATTTACTAAGTTGTAATATAGAATCAGGGCATTCGTAGTGAAAAAATATCTTACAGGAACTATAACCAATTGTTGCATCATGGTCTGGCTTTTTGCACCAACATTTAGTGATTTTGCTGTCATTTGTTCGTTTTGGTATTTGGGAGCTTCCCGGGCATTATTTATATTGTTATTAAAATATAATTTTTCAATTAATTAAATATAATTTTTTAAATATTTAAAGGGTGTAATGAAACAAACAACACAAACGTTGTTATTCATATTCTGGCCCATATTCTTATATAACTATTCCTATTTTTGTCTGGTTGTCGTTTTTGGGATTGAATTTGAAGCTATACGACGACATGATCAGATACTGAATCTCTTTGATAGAATGGAAGAGACTTGTCACGCGGTAAATCTTTATCTTTATAGCCCTCAAACAAGCTTCAATCAACAGCCAGGATAATGTAGCTACTTGCAATAAAGTAAGATTCAAGACGTACTGAAAGCTGGGGAAACTACACTAAATGATTTTACACGGTGCTTATGCAGCTTCATTCACAGTTCTGAATGTCGTCGCAAAGCGAAGGAGATAACTAACAAGCTCGCCAGTTGGAAAACCAGTTTCCGGACGAATTTATTGCGCGATTCGTGCCCTGCTTTTTATTTGAAGATATGTCACGTTCAAGTATATATCGATGAAAAATTAACTGCAAAATGTCTTTTAAATTAGTGGTATGCTTTAGTTACTTTTTGAATTGCTAAGACTTTATCTTCACTATATTCGTAGTGCCGAGTGCCGAAATTTAGGTTATGGATCCTCTCATAGGTCTGCGACCACTTTAGAAGGTATATAAATCGGAAAACTAACTTGCAATGAAAACTAGCTCTTACTAGGTAATATCTTTTAATATAAATATCATAATAGTTTTTTGATTTAGCTATAATTTATCTGTAACATAGGTATAGAAGAACGGATAGTTTTAGATATGGCTACGGTATCCTTGTTCCGATGTGCAATGCAAACACGAACAAAACAACATGTGTACATTCTGAGAGCTGTAAAAACTTGCAAGCAAACAGTTGGTGGCGGGTAATTTGCCACCGTAGTACTGTCAAAAACTCGCTAAACGACTCAGCCGCTGCCGCAACGTAAATCACCGGCATTTTTGTTCGCCATGTAAATACCAACTATGAAGCATACGCCACTTTTAAAAACTTCTATCCTGACTAGCTGATTGGTTTTCATGTCTATTTCTTCCCAAATTCGACAACCATGGTGAAATTTTTTACGGAAAATATATAGTATTTGCACTAAAAAGAATATTTTCCCCAACGTTTTTCGAAGGCCCTTATTTTGTCAGTATACGATAGAGGTGAGAACGAGCGTTAACTATACAGGATCAACTTGTTTTGAATTATTTTATGCGTTCGGCTTGTTTACCAAATTTTGAAGCAAGGCACTGTTGGGGTAGTTTATTAGTCAAATAAAAAGCCAAGTTGATTCGGCCTAGCGCAAAGTTTTGTTTTTTCTTTTACCAGCGACAAATAACGAAACCTTCAAGTGAACGAACTAATAACATAAAATAAATTTGAATGAAAAGTGATATAGCACGCGTGGCCCATGTCAACTTTAGGGGCCGAAGGATAATGCATGCCATGCCGTTATCGATATACTAAGCCTAAGCCTTAGTCTTAGCCTAAGCTAAGGTCCCTATATGAGCCATGTACTAAGCCTAAGCCTAAGTCGGGGGGCTGCCGCCCCCGAACCCCCCGCTCTAAGCTGTTCTTTTTTTAACGTTACAACGTCAGGCCCCTAAAGTTGACATGGGCCGCACGGGTTATCACGTAAGCAAAGGATTAATGTTAATATAAAATGGAATCTAATGTGCTAAGCCGATCAGAGCTAATCCGTTTCCGATGCAACACGGCTATGTTCATGCATAAATCTAAAGCACTGGGCTCTTCTCAACTTGCAATTTTGGAAACTAGGCTGGGTTTTAGCGGTTTTTATAGTTGAGGGTTTGTTTGGACTCAGCCGTACTGCCGAGACAAACAGTCGACCCGATGTTGAAAGTTCGATATTCACATCGTTTAGGAGCCGTAACGTCTAGAGCGAAGATCAAATTTAAGCTCCGTTCTTCTAGTATATATAACGAAACCGTTTGATTCCATAAAATGAGGAGTGCACAAATTCTCGACAGAGCCATATTTGAATCGTACTGCGCTGGAGCAGTTTTTATAACAACCTTTTTATTTTTATTTCTTTCGATGTTTTGATTGTTTTAAAATGTTGCCGAAAACTAGTAACACTACTTATTTAACTTTCACGGTTTTTTGCTGTATTTAAAGTCAAAATTTTCGTGAAGTTTATTTTTATGCATTGCATAACAAGTTAAATTGATTTTTAATAAATTATGTTATCCGGTGATATTGGTGCGGTAAGATTTAACAAATGTATATAACATTGTTAGATAAGCAATTGAATTATATGCTTTTCTATTTTTAAGATTATTTATAATATTAGCAAAATTATTTCCATAAATATATATAATTTTATTAACAACAGACTACTTTCCATTTAGAGGTTTCTTTAAAATCTAATACATTTATGTACTTAAAGCTGTCTATTGTTCTTGTTAATTTTCTAAACAAGCACTGAAACAGGATAGTGCTATTAACAAAGTGATTATATAAACGACACATCATATGGAAGTTTCATCACTGCGCGGTCGCCATCATGCTATGTTGTTTTGTGGTAGTCGGCAGGGTATACCACTGAGCAGCAATGATGGTCATTCAATCATGCATGCAATTATAGTCTTCAACATCCTATTTTATGTGGGAACATAGCTAAGTGAAATTTCGGTTTTGGAAATATAACGTTATACCTTTAACAGTTTTGAATGGGAGTGCGTGGACAACACTTTTAGAGTATGGGCTCCTTTTATAACGAAAAAACAACAAATTATCTTTCCAGAACAATTTCATCAGCGCTAACAAGAATTTAACTGTATCACTGACACCAGGACCCGAATTCTTAAACGTTGGATGGCCCTACCCGCAGGAAATTTTGACCTACACGAGAGCAAGTTTATATTATCATTACTCGGAATTATCCCTGAACGCAGGTTATGGTATTCTAATTACAGAAGAGATTACCCTCAGTAGGCCATTTTACCTGAGAGCAATTTTATGTTATTTCAGCGTAATTTAAATTTACCTGCGAGTAGTCTAAAATTATAAGCGAGTATTTTTTTACCTGTGTGTAGTCTAAACGTATGATTAGAAAAAAATTTGCACAGCGCGCTTGATTAACTTATAAGGGATACGCGAAAAATCAATAAAATTTAGCTTTAACTTTACAATGTAACATTTTACAAAGCGTGTATAATTTACGGAAAATCTTGTTCATTGGAGAATTTCACGTTTAAAAAACAGATGTCCGCATTGCAAGGACCTAGAAAAGATGGATAGGCTGTTAAATCTTGTGAGGCTTATTCGTTTCACTTGCGAGAAAGCCACTAAATCCACGTCAACACTGTTCAATAAAAAGGTATAAGGTTCGCAAGGCTTTTCGATGACAGAGTAACAAAGCTATCATACATGGTATAAAACAGATATCAGTAAAAATGCTATAGTTGGACTCCCGCGCCATAAAAATTTACAGCACCCCGGTTCAGGGAAACAAAATAACTTACACAAAAGTTGTTCCTCATAAAAAATAGTTAAAAAATTACACATTAGTTTAGCGTAGACTGAAGATGGCAAAATCTTTACGAATTTTTAAGAATCAACTAGCGCCATAACCTTGCTAGCATATAGTCCATCGGTATAATGACCATATCAGTAAATGCCGTATTGATTTTACGTGGCTGTTGTAGGATATCTGTTAGGCCATGTTCACGTTATTTTGAGATTCGATCCGAACCGATATGGTTATACTCTGTACCTACCGTATACGTGTGTATGTATAAGTATATTCTTCACACTACATCAACCGATTCATATACGATAAAACTGGGCATGATCTATTAATAGGACCAGAAATTATGAAAATGGCCTACCCGAATGTTGGTACATATAAAATCATTTGCTAAATTGAGGTTATACGCTTACTACTCAAATTGCCAGGGATGCTGTTATTATTGCTTTGTCAAAAAATACTACGTATGTTCCTTCTCGACTATACAGTTTTCTATACGACTCTTAGTAAAGTTTTAAAATTTAATATTGCTACATTGCAGGTAGAATGAAAATAACTATTAAATCGTTTAACCGATATATGATCTGTGTTGCTTATACAACCGCTATTATAGCTATATCAGCAGACGTGAGTTATGGCGCTGGTAAGTGGATATAAACACCGATTTATTTTTATTCTAGTTATGTTAAATTTCACCCACGGGAACGTAAAAGAGAAAATCATGATATGTGGAGTTACAAGACCTTTTCTGATTCTTTGATTCATCAATATATTCATTTTGGATTGGTTTTATGGAAACGTTTTAAAATCTTTTGCAATTAAAACATAACCATTTGCTAAAGTTTCTTTAACATACACGGGCTGGAAAGGTATACTGCAACTTTCTCAGCTAAACCATAGTACTAATGTGATTTCGAATCGTGTAGTTTTTATTTATTTACAATTTGGTTTTCTTCCTAAAATGACGCTTTAGTCGTTAGTAATCTACAGTACTATCAAATTGCTCCAGTACGCGTATTTGCGGCTGTGGTGGTAGCAAAACACGGCGTATTTCTAATTTTATAGGGCTACGCCGCTCAAAGCGACTGTCGACATTTTGGGCTCAGCAACTATCACTTGGTCCAAGAATAAATATTGGAAATCGTGCCATTGATCTTGACTGGGATCCGGATTCGAAGCTGGCCGGCGTCGGTTATGGCAGGAAATGGAGTGCTTTCGGTATATGATTTCGTTGTGCTATCTGATTCTTTCTTATGGCTGTAACAGAAATGTAGCAAGATTATCAAATTAGTCACATAACCACTCATCTAATGACTCTATAAGCTGTAGGGGCTTAGAATTCTTGTTGTTTCAATGATGCGTTTCCAGTAGAGCCAATGTTACCTAAGTTGGAATATTTTAAGCTTGTCGATTTGAGATATTCATCTGTTATTTACAGTTCAATTGAGCTTACATACATATTTGATACCTAACAATTGTTCAGCAACTGCTAATACAGAGATTGGCATTGCAAGAATCCACTTTTAGCGTGGATGGAAGATTTGTACATATATAAATGTTCTATTCTATGAGAACATGCTTAAGAAGCGCGGTAACGATTCTCACGTGGCTTGTTAGCTATGATAATGTAGTTAACAAATAAGCTGTCTGAACTAGATTTGTCACAGTGGCAATGGATTACCGATCAGGGCATTGATTTACAACTCAACACAGGTAATAAAGTTTTAACAAATCGTTTTCAATTTCAATATTATATTTAATTTTTAGCATAAATATGATTTACTATAATATCTTGATTCTGTAATAATTAAAATTAAAATCAAGAATTTATGTGAGTGCTAACATGTTTATTCACAATATATTGGATTATTAATACGTGGTTCTCATTTCACAATATATTTTTATAACTTTCTAAGCTTGGGATAATAATGGAGTTTTTTCAAATGACGATGTAGTGACTGGTCATGATTTTTTTTATGAGATTAATGAATCTTATTGAAACTTGAATAAGGCAATAAAATCAAATATACCACATTTATACATTATTGCCTATATTTGTTTTGCCTCAGATACGGGATTTCGCAGAGGTGTTGGGGTTAATGCCGGTAAACCAGGCGTTGATATTGACATCGGAAATTCAGTACCAGTCCTCGGTCGCAATATCTATAGCGGTGGACGAAAATATCAACTTGATTTAGACAATGGACGATGGTCGAGTGGAAGGGTGAACGTTTGTGATGTTTATAATTTGTAAAACAATAAGCAGGATTTTCTATAGACTCCGTCGGCTTAAACCTAAGCCTTAGATTCAGACTATCGGGTATTTCTGCATAGTCCCCAATAAAATATTGGATTGTGTGTTATTAAATGACGCCTATGCCTAAACAGTATTATTGGTTTGTTCAAAATTATTGGTTATGGCGTATCTGCAATAACTACGTCTGTATTAATAAATTCAACGATACAAGGTACTGTGATTAGCCATTTTTTCAGTCGCTCAGCGGCAAGTTGTATTATAACATAATAATTAAATATACTCTATACAATTAGCAAATCTAGGCATCCAGCTTGACTAATATATTTTGGTTTTAACGGCTGAAATTGGACTATATGTAGGCAGCGTAGCTATATGAATGGTGCCAAAAATGACCATATTCCGAAATTTTTTTGGGGTTTTCAAGGACTATTGGGACCTCGAAAAATCGAAAAAAAAAATTTTCAGGGATATGGGTAAAATGAGCATTTTCTAAACCGCCTCATCGAGCTGAATCAATTGGTACCAAACGCTGTATCTTAAAAATTGGCCAAATTCGGGCTGGGGATAATGGAAAAGAACCGATTTTTCTAATTCACTATGAGATAAAAAATCTCAGTCTGAGTTAAAATTGTAACTTAAGCCCGGGTTATCACCTAAGCAGTATGAGTGAACCTAAAATTTCTTCTGAAATGTATTATGCCTGTCAAACTGAGCCTGAGTTAGCTTGAACTAACGTTTTAACTCAGCCTCAGTTAGGTTGAAATCAGCAAAGCTGAACTCAAAGTCCTGAGTAAAAACGTAACTCACGCAAATTTGCAGTGCATTCATTTTAAATATTTAGTGGGTTTTGAACGTATATTTTTATAAATTAAAATGTTTTTACAGACAATAGCTGCAGCTGGTTGGTCCGATCTATTTCGCCGAAGAGGATGGGATGTCAACTATGGCGGTTTGGTTTCGGGGCTTGCTTACGGTAACCAACGTGATCCATTCGCTGGACGACAATACAACGACAGGTATTTTGGAACACATACCGCAGCGCAAATCAGGGGATCACGGCCAGAGCCTAGCAGGCCGAGAAGACCGCGGCCAGTTCGAGAGAAGAGACCTAGACCTGTGCCACAAGCTATTGCAACGGGATAAATTAACAGGAAATATTGCGAAAGAAGTAGACGTGTTTCACATGCGTTATGTATCTATATTTTGCAGAACTAGTAAAATTTATAGCAAACATATAAGCAAATTTTAGTGCAGGTTACTACCCAGTCTTTCAGGATCGTGTTGCTCATATTGATAATAGCCCGGATGATCAAAGAATAGACATATTTTTCTGTTTAAATCGAAGAAATACTGCTTTATAATGCAATTTTGTGATGCATTGTTGACCTTTTCCATTTTGTATCTTTCACCCTTTGCATATGTCCAAAATAATTTTAATTTTCACCTCATATTTTTCTTTCGAAAGTATATTAAACTGCTTTCGCAATATGATTTAGTAAATAACCGAAATATTGCCATTGAGTAATATCAACAATAGTAAAGTTTTTGCAATTTCTCAAATGTTTCTGGAACTAAACCACCAGCGTAGTTAAAAAATTACACCACAATGTAAATACTTTAATAATTCAAATCATTTGAATTCATATGTTGATTAATATCTAGACTTATATTATTTAGGGGTGCTTTATCCGCTGAAATTTTTACTACCGTGAAAATTCAACTTTACATAACTTATTTAAACATCCGAAAAAGTGAAAAGGTCCTGAAACCCAGTTAAGTAACAAAATTTCCACCACAATTTATAGCTCGAAAAAACCGGTGGAAATTCGTTTGGACTGTCGGCGTCGCACTTTCACGGTTGGACATGATAGCCAAAACTAGTGAAAAACACAACTAATGAACTACATCTTTGCGACAAAATAGTATAGTGGGTCATTCTGGTTGGGTTTAAAGCTGTAGTTTTTTTAAAAAATTGCGTATTTTCACAAATTCAGTTCTCTAAAGGGCCGTCGGGAATAAACTCGCTATCAGTTTTATTTTTCTCAGTATTTTATACCAAGTCTCCAATTTTTGTATATGTTTTCGGCCTCTGTAACCATGAGCTTAGCTTTTGTTGTTATATTTCATTCGTACTATAATTACGATCCAACTAGACTGCAAGACCAAATACAAATTGTTTTTACATGTGTATATACGCATTTTTTCAACTATATCGTGGTCTTTAATAAAGTTGTGCTTGCTTATTGGATCGAAAGCAATGTTAACACACTATATTCAATAAGCGTGCAATTCGGATCATATCGGATTTGATCGAATGCAACGTCATAAATATAAGAGCAAAAACAAAATTTAACACCGTATTTAATAGATGTTTATTCAAAATTATTGGTGATGAACAGCTACAACAAATCGACAATAATATAAATACATTTTTTCGTCATTTGGAAAATATCACGTCTAAATAAAGACTTTGTTAGTTTATGCAACAATTACACGTCACAATCTCAATTTTTCAGTCATTTTTATAACACTGCGCGCCATGTAATAGTTTATTTAATGCTGGTTCTTACTGAAACTTGATTTGGGTGTGTCTACATTTCATAATTATGCCACTATTACTCCATCATTACCACTTGCTCAATTTTCATCATGTACATCTCTTGGCTATAACCCTTGTTTAGGATGGTGGGAAGACAGCTTACATCCAACTTTCGCGGCCTCAAGAACTATTTTTCTCCTGGTTTAATGTCGGTGGCAATTATCTTTTAATAATTATGAATGTGATATCTGTGACGCCTGACCGTCTAAATGTGTAACTGAGTTTTTCATTACTCTGAATAGCAATACGTAACTGAACGAAGTACGTACATATACATTACGTATTGCTAAAT
>JASANE010017805.1:0-46172 GCA_030248225.1 Trileptium ribeirensis
ATCTCTTGATGCTGATTATAATTTGACCCACTGTTTTCGCACGAGTAAGGTAAGCGCAGCTGTCATGAGATAAGGCTTCACAGTATATGCCGTGTTTTGACCCAGCTGTGAGAGTTCCGTGAAAAAGGCGATGACTCCGCGACCCTCCCCAACCGAAGCTCTGCTTATTACGTATTGGCGTGCTCTAAATGTGACATAACGCTATTGTATCTGCCCGTACAATATGTATCTGTCCGCGTACCCGTAAATTTTTGTGTAACTCATCAATAAATGCTCGCTGAAAACCCGAATTGTGTAAGTGTTTTGTTGACCCACTGTAGCGATAGGAATTGAAGGGGTTTGAAATCCGTCACCCCTAATCGACGACCCACGTTCAGGTTTGACACGCGCATCGAAGAAGCAAACCTGAGCGTGACTCGCCGATTACAAATTAGTTATTAATCATTGTTATTGTACAGGTACGACTGGTGCGACTCATTAGAAAAGAGAATTTTAAACTCACGCTGAGCACCCAAACTAGGAAATTAGATACGCGCGGATCCGACGTTAAACGTCTAGGGATTTGTCGGACCCTAGTGGGGGCCACTGGCTAAAACAAAACCAAATAAGTGTCCATTTTTAGGAACTGTAAAGGAATTTTATACTTCCCGGTGTGAACGTGGATAGGGAATAGTGGTACGGTCTCTTTGGCCTGTGAGCAGGTGACGGAGCCGACCTCCCTGGGGACCTCAAAGGTAGTACCTCGTAGACTACGTGCGCAACCCGTCCGGCAGGATCAGAACACATCCTGTGAAGCGCTCCTGCGGCTTGCTAAGCTCCGTCGTTTCTTGGGCCTGACTCGCGTGGGAAAAGACATTCGCGCAATAGAAACCCATCAGGTCCGCCCTTGAAGTCACGATAGCCGGGGTCGTATGGGCATTGCGTCTGGGAAGTGCGCAGTGCAGCAGCGTCACGTCGATATTACAGATTTTTCTTATATCGACGTTCTGTATACGTAACCGATGTGCTGAAAATCAAGATTGAGTGATTTTAACCCAGCCTTGGAGATATCTAATATAAATTCTTTTCCTAGCCATTCATTAGAAAAGCGGTAACACATAGCAAGTTTGTACAGCTAGAATTTGAAATTGTGGTTTCAAAGCTGTGGACTTTGTCATGTGAAAAATAACGCTGTCACACTTTCAGACATGTTAATATATATACTGCCGGTTATTTGACTGTCGAATCTTAGATCATGAAATTACCATTTTGACATTCAAAAGTGTCAGTTTCAGCCATTTTGGTATTATGAGACCATATTTATGTATCACATGGCACGTAAATACGTACAAATGGGGGAAAATCGTTGCTGTGGGTGGGAACAAGGGCATTTGCTGCCGACATAGTAATGATAGATTATCAAAATGCTATTTTGGGCCCTTGGAGTGTCAGTTCGGGCCGTTTTGGTGTTATATTTATGGTGTTTTGGTGTTACACCATATTTATGTATCCTATGTCACGTAAAGTGATACAGACATTTGGAAAATTGTTGTAGCTGCTGATATAGCAATCATAGATGATCAAAATTGCCATTGTGGCCACCAAAATTGTCAGTTATAGCTGTTTTTGTGTTATGAGACCATTATATATATATATATATATATATATATATCAGGGAGTAACCGGAATTCCGATTCCGGCGAAAATCGTGTTCCGGTTGCGGTTCCGGCAAAGGGCAAAAACCATACAGGACCCGGAATTCCGGTTTAAGAATTTTGTTTGAAATTTTCCACGTCTTTTGCTTCATCCTGTAATCCAGACATATGTGATATATATTATACAATGATCAAGCTCCAATACAACCAAGCAAGAGAAAAGATTAACTAACCAATTTGCCGTGTGAAATGTAAGTAGGGCACATAATTAGAGCAAGGATTTTTCATAATAACTTGCAGGAGTTCGTTAAATCAAAGCCAGGTCCATGCTTGTAGCAGCTATTTTACACATCCAGAAGTCTGTGGGATACGTTTGAATTAAACCGGTCCAACTCGGTAACAGAGTATGGCTTACGCAGAAGTACTTAGGGTATGCTTGGCTAACATAAATTGCGTCAAGCACCCGCCAGTGCGCTTGTAAACTTGGTAAATCAGTCAAAATTGAAGTAAACTAACGTTATCTGCAACGTAGCTAGAAACTGCTTTCTTGGCAATGAACTGTATTTATTGAAACTGTGTGAGCAGCATCACAGTGTGTCTCATTTATAGCATTCTGATTAGAAAGTTATCATCATTATGATCTAACTGACGGGCACTGTTTGTCCAACGCTAGCCTAAACACTGTCTCTGACCACTGATCAGAAAATTACCTTCTATCTATTATTTTCTCTTAGAATCATATAAACCAATAATTTTAAGTATCCTACAGCAGAACATGCAACAAACGTATGTGTAGTAAAGGGAGGCGACTGGAGACAGAGCGAAAGTGTGTATTCTACGCTCCAAGCTTTGTAAGCACATTTCATTTGACGCAGTATACGCAATGGTGTATAGTGGAAGACATTTTTTGCTCTGAATGTCCAAAAACCGACATATTTGATCGATAAATAAACATTAATAGCTTCCTCAGTCTCTTTGAAGTTTCAGAAAGGCAATATATAATACCATCGCAATACATTAAGTTTAATGTAAAAGTTATTTTTAATGCATTCTAAATCCACTATACCTTCATTTCTTCCATCATCTGTTTTACTATATATAAATTTCGAAGACCATGTTCCGGTTCGGGTTCCGGATCCGGTTTAAATGGACTGTTCCGGTTGCTGGTTCCGGTTATTCCCTGATATATATCTTATGTCACGTAAAGTGATGTTGATGGCTGAAAAACGGTTGTTCTGGGTGGGAATAGTGACTTTGGCTGCTGATATAGTAATCATTTTAAAACTTGAAAAAAGTGAAGATAATGGTACTTGCAGTTGGAAATATGGGGTTGACTAGAAAAAATACTCTAAACGGCAATGGAAAAAGAAATCGCTCCTTATGCTGCTTATTATTCTTATATTGCGCAAAAAATGCTTATGCTGCTCTACAGGAAAATGTTATATATTTTTATTTTATTGTAGAAACGAAACGAGCGAAGTTTTCACTGGGGGCGCTACGGGGAAATCGTGTAAATTTCTTTGTTTGTCTGTTTCTGTCATTCATAACTTATTTTCAGATAGATAGATTTCTGCAAATTTTTTATTCGATAAAAAGTGGTGAGGATGTGCCCTTGAATGCGAACTGCTCCCACACCATCTTCCGTGTCTAAATGGCAAAATATGGGATTTTCAAAGATTCTGCTCCAAATTTGGCCATCCAGGTACCATTGATTCGCAGCTCATATCCTAGACACGCGCTTCATATCGAATAATGGAATCAGTTCATCGAGATCTATAACCTTGCTGACCACTTTATTGTGGGGGTCACTTCCTGGGCCGCTACGGGGCCGAATATGGTTCGTCCACCCTTTGCCAGAAGCGATCATTAAATTTTCTGCTTGTTATTGCGTGTTTTTACCATAAAACGAGTGTCTTATTAGGTTACCAAGCCGTTTGATACGATTGCTTTCCTAAGTAGAGCCCAACTTGGTTATATTATACGTTTTCATGGTCGTTCAAGGGTTTTATGGTCGACGAACCTGTTTTTCAAAATGTAGTGAGTTTTTTGGTTTTGTATGCATGCAGGGCATCAAGAATGATCTATGTAGGGTTTTTGTGTGATGAATACCATGATTTGGTTAAATATAGTACAGCGTGCATATTTCACACCTTTTCATGGATTTTCAACAATGAATCCGATTTCCAGAATATAGTGTGTCTTCAGTTGTTTGAATACGTATCAGGTACAGGTCATCAAGAATTATTGTCTGTATAGTTTTTCCGGTAAGTTGAATACGATGGTTTGTTTATCGACTATCTTATGCCTTTTCAGATGTTTGCGTTGGGTTTAGTTTCAATGAACTATAGAAATATAATATAATATAATAGATATAATAGATATAGAGTTCTAGAAAATAACCGGTCTTTAGTAATTTGGTACTTAGCATCAAAAATAGTTTATATAGAGATTTTTTCGGTTTGCTGAATACAATGATTTGGTTATCTAGAGTCTAGTGCGCGCATTTCATAGGTTTTCACTGGGTTTAGGGTGAATGAACTCGATTTCCAGAATATTTGTTTATCTTCATTTGTTTGGTTACGCACTGCGTACAGATCATCATGAATTGTCTATATAGGTATTCTGGTAGGCTGAATACGATGGTTTGGCTATGTAGCTACCAGCAAAAAACTTGATACATTGTTAGGTGTTTGCAGTGGGTTTAGGATCGACAAGGTTTTAGGATTTTCAGTGGGTTCTGGGTTTAAGATGTTTTAGTGTGGTATATACATCAAACACAGCCTGTCACATGTCATTAAACAAAAACGATAACTGCAAAATGAAATTACGCTCGATCCGTTTCACCCTCGCTTGCGAGCCACTACTTAAGTAATGCTGTAGCTGATATTGTTACGACAGCCAAGATAGTGGAAAAATGCTTTGGATTAATTTTTACTTTAAATATTTTGAAAAAAAATACTTTTAAAAATGCAGTTGCTAAAATGACTATGAACTAGTCTATAGGTAGAATCCCTGATGTGTCCTGTCATGTGGCAAATTTTATTCGTATTAAAATTTTTTAATCATGCATCCAGACGCATAAATCATCCCTGGACCAGGCTTCGAAAGTCAAATCCCTGTTGTGACCCTTTCACTGTGTTATTTGATTTTTTCCAATGGGTAAATAAATATTTTTTCAATTTATTCAGTCGTTAAAATGACCCTGGATAAGGTTAAGGAAACACTGTACAATAGTTTATAATTTTTTATTATATTGGTAATATATTTCACATAAACCTGGAAGCTAATGCTAATATTTATTTTTTTTGTGTTATAAAATAGAAAAACAGGAGTTTGGTGGCGGTTTTTACATATAGGGTTTAATGTAGATAAAGATGTGAGCAAAATTAATGTTTTTGGGAGCGAATGCTTACAAATGTACGAAGATTTGATTCGCGTCTGATATAATAGTCGTAAATTATGAAAATTGTCGTTTTAAGACCTAAAATTTAAAAAATCATTCACTTTTTGGTTCGATAGTTTTAAAAAATATATGAGTTATTAATCCTAATCGGTTATTTGTAGTTTAAATCGTTACTTAGGGTGCGGATATAGTAATCATAGATCATCAAACTTGTAATTTGTAAAACCTAAAAATTTTGTTTTATAATTTTAGCAAGATTATCATGGTTCACTGAGTCAGTGCGTTAAGTCTGCCGTTAATAGTGTTGTTGAACTGGCTATTAAAATTTACTCAGCGATATATAGCAAAAATTACTCAAATTGTTTCGTGCTAGGAGTGTTAGGTTTGGGTTAAATCTACATGATTTACTTTTGTTCTTTAAATAAGGTGACCGAAACTGGTGAACAGTGAAAGTATAGAGATCAGAAATGATCAAAAATTGTATTTTCAGTACGATATAGTATAAAATGAGTTGGGAACTGTATCCAATATCACGTAAGATAATGCAATTGAGCTAAAAATGCTTTTTAGATAGTGAATTTAGCTAATGATATGAAAATGTGATTTAGCAAAGATCATTTACAAATTTGTGAGCTCCATACAATATCACATAACACGATGTTACTGAAGGAAAATTGTTTGGAGCAGTGAATTTATCGGATGATAATGGAAATGGGGCTTCCTGAAAATCAGCCCCAAACAGCCCTTTTTTCATTTTCTAATAGAAAACCAAATATTAGCATTAGCTTCTATGTTATAACCTATGTTAAATATATTATAAATGCTACTAAAATTTATAAATCACACAAGGATTTTCTTGACCAAGTCAAGGATCATTTTAGCGACTGAATTCATTAAAAATATTTATTTACTCATTTGAAAAAATCAAGTAATACATCAAACGGAAAACAACAGGGGTTTGACTTTCGTAGACAGGCTCGTTATAATTTTAGCGACTGGGTGCATGATTAAAACCTTTACTACGGATAAAATTTGCCACATTATAGGTACACAACAAAGATTCAACCTATAGGCTAGTTCACGGTCATTTTATTGACTGGCTTATGTTTAAAAACATTTTTCAAAATTACGTAAAGTAAAAATTAGCCCAAAGAATTTTTCTGTCTTGGCTGTCGTAACAATTTCAACTTCCCCACTACTATAATAATAATAATAATAAAATAAAAATAGTATTTTTTCTAATAGAGCAGCATACGAAGCATTTTTTCCGCGCATGCACAGGGGTTATTCCTTACCTGCTAGAGATATATTTTCTCTAGTGGGTGAGACATTAGTGTTTGTTTTCATTTTATATGCTATTTGTTTTTTACGCAACATTTAAGAAAAACTAATTATATACATTGTTAGTCATTGCAAATACCTTAATTGACCACTTTGTATCACATGTTTTATGAGTCTAATTGAAACGAAGCGAGCGAGCCGATCGGAGTTTCCACTGAGGGCGCTTGGGGAAAAGTCGTGAAATTTTTTTGTCTGTCGCTGCCACTCATAACGCATTTTTGGATTTACTTATTTCAATAAGTTTTTTATTCGGTAGCAAAAGTGATGACGATATGCACATCTTCCGGGTCAGGATTTCAAAAAACAGCTTTTTAAGGATTTTTTGCCAAATCTAGCCGTACGGGTACTAGTGTTTCGCAGCCCATATTTCAGGACACAGGCTTCAAAAATGGAGCTCACCACTCAGAGTAGCACATCGAGATCTAATTTTTCTGAAGATACTTTTTTGCGGGCCCATTTCTCGCACCGCTGTGGGACCGAATATGACTCGTCGACCATTTGCCAGAAATGGCTATTTTCCAAATTTCACCGTGTTATTGGTTGTTATTACGATAAAATGAGATACCTATTAGGTTATAAAGGACGCTGCATACGATGATTTTGCCACGTAGGGTCCAACTTGACTATATTATACCTTTTCATGGTATTTCAAGAGTTTTGCGGCCGACGAACTCTATTTCCCAAATGTAGGTCGTTTTCATTTCTCTGATCATGTAAAGCATGCAGGGCATGAAGAATGTTCTGTATATAGGTATTTCTGCAGGCTGAATACAATAATTTTGTTAACTAGAGTTTAGTGTGCAAATTTCAAACCTTTCCATGGGTTTATTTGGTTTAGAGTAAATTAACCCGATTTCCAGAATATAGTTGGTCTTCAGTAGTTTGGTACATGGCATCAAAAATAGTCATTTCCAGAATATAGTCTGTCTTCAGTTGTTTGGTTACGTATTGCTTACAGGTTATCAAAAATTATCTATATGTTTCCCGGGAGGCTGAACACGATATCTAGAGACCAGCAAAGATTCTTGACACTTTGTTAGTTGTTTTCGATGGTTTATGATAGACGAGGTTTTAGGGTTTCAGGGCTAAAGAGGATTTAGGGTGGCATATATACATCAAACGCTGCCAGTTACAGGTGATTAAATAAAAAGATAACTTAAAAATCAAAATACGCTCGCTCGGTTTCTCTCTTGCTAGCGAGATACTAGTATGTAATATTAATAAGATTTTTTGTTGCGCATACTAAAGTTCCCTAAGTATCAATTTCAGTATTGCCAATTTGATCAATGCAGCTGATCGCGTCATTATGCCAATTGCAATAGTTGGGCTTGCTCGACAACACAGATATAGCTTGGTTCAACAAGGCTGGATACTTGGGGCATTTCCAATTGGTTATATTAGCAGTCAGGTAAACGGATTCTAACTCTATGGTTGATAAAGCTTTTTATTATGTAAATAATATAATTGGGGGATGTAATGACGTAATATTGTCCAGTTATTCAGTTCGGAGACGTAGGGTTTTCGCTCATCTTCATGATTACTCATCGTCCATCCCTCCATGGCGCGCAAATTGAATAGCATTCGTGCGAAAATAATCACTCGCGGGTACGCCACTTCTGGCTCCAGTTTCTGCTCTAGACATCGGACGGGCTATAAAGTTGTGGAAACGAAGATCGGCCTCGTCCTTCTGTATACAGGGGAAATTTTCATCATTTAATTTTTCAAAGGATGTAATGCAGCATTAAACTCTTTATGTTAGGGATTGGCTGATGTCGAAAATATCTTTTACCGATAATCTTTTGCGCCATATATTTGTGGGTATATAAATTTGCCTGGGAAAAGACCGGCCTTCGACAGCCGCTGTGATTGCCAGGCCTACGGTCAGATTTGGGTCGAAACGTTTACAGGAACACGTTCCTATCATGATTTTCTTTGAGTCCGTTTTCCATAACTCTCTGGATTGAACTTCAACCTTCGACTTAGCTCGGTTAAATTTGGCTGAATGACAGAATGCTGTTAATGTTAGATCGTACTTGAAGATGTCTGACGCTTTCTGTGGTCATTAAGCCTCATAATTTGTGAAAACGACGGTAAGCCAATAATTGAGCAAAGCTTTTCAGTGCTGTTCTAGTGCAAATAAAGTGTGTTGCAGTTACAACAGGTTCCGAAAAGAAAGTTCAGCACTTCTCTGGCCTTTTCACTCTTCGAAAAAATGTGGGGGCTATTTCCGTGGGGGCCCATATTCATCCTCCTGGCAAACTTAATTCCGGGGGGGGCAAATTTAAGTTTTTTTGCGCATGTTCTTCCACATATTTGGCAATTTTTTTTACTTTTATGCTTATAGTCATTTTCGGTACTTACTATTATGAGTCGTAACTGCCTTATTAAATCAACCCGAGGCTACTAACAAATCTGTCCAACCCATTATCTATATTTTGTACGTTGCGAATCAATATCAAACATGGGAGATTTATCGAAGGGAGGCCGGAGCTATCATGGGGGATTTTGGTGAGTGGGGAATCCCCTAACCCCCTCCACCCGTATTAGAGAGGCCAATTCTGGGGTCATTATTTTAACATGTTCGGTTCCGAGCGTAAAGCAAAGTACTAAGACAATTTTAGAATTGTACTTTTTCAGAATAAATGTTGGGACACTGTCATAAGTGCAGTTGCATCCCCCCACAATTTTCAGTCAAAATTACAGCGTAATTTGGCTAAATGAAAATGTAGACACCGGACATTTCGATGTCGCGATTTGCAAAATTCTACCATATCCATGTTGTAAAAATACGCACAATTTGTAAATTTGTTATGCTAATGGCTTTTCTTTTTCAAACAATATGGGTTCTTTAATTGGGCTTTTGCCCCGTAAAGATGAATATCTATGATCGCTTACAATTGTGGCACAATGTCCGTACTTAAACATTGTGTCACGAAATAGCAATTATGAATATTCTTTAGTGCAGTCAGCTTGTCTAACATAAACTGCCTCAAATGCCATCGAGTGCGCATGTATTTTTTTTTGTAAAACGAAAACAAAAGTTTATTTCCCAAAAGGTATGTTCAAAATATGTTTTTCTAGGGTTCTAATATGCTCCAAGTTGCTGGTAGTTTTCTGATTAAAATAATTTACTAATTCTATAAATAATTTAAATGTTTTCTACAATGCTAGGCATACGTGCTGTTTGGAATTCACGCGTCTAGAGCCGTCAGCCTCCACACTAGGTGCACCCAGCGTGGGAAAACGACCGTGCCTTGCAAAAAGTTGTATGCCTTGAAAAAATAAGTGCATACACATTGAAGTTAAGTGCGTGCATGCATGCATCGCTGCTATTTTGGTTAACTATATTGTTGTTGGCAGTATTATCACAGCTTGTCTCAACTACAGCGCACATATTAGCTCACAAAGAACCTTAACCAATGATTTTCTCTCTGAACCGGGAAAGCCAAAATCTTCTTGATTCCCACGAAATACCACAATAACAACCGTATTACAAGTAAGTCGAAACGACTCTAAACGGTGCTGAATTACCCAATTCACTTATCTATGCTTACTGTATGACGTATGGATTCAGTGTGTTGCACTTCATGCGAAGGTATATATCGTTCAAGGTAGTTTTGTCTTGCTGGTGTACCGAGAAACTAGAACCGTGCCAAGTGGATCGATATTAAAGCAGTCATCGAAATTTTTCGCTACCTGAGGAATAAATCACGAGACGAATGTATTGTGGCTTTATAAACTGCTAAAAATCGAGGTTCCACTGCCCTTATGCAACTTTGAAGACGCTGTGGCTATGGTCCCGTTTACAACTCCATTTCCGGCTAATTTTAGTTGGGGTTTCGTAATAATACGCACCTTTGTTCCT
Organism: Trileptium ribeirensis; assembly: GCA_030248225.1. Lineage (NCBI taxonomy): Eukaryota > Metazoa > Nematoda > Enoplea > Enoplida > Thoracostomopsidae > Trileptium > Trileptium ribeirensis. The sequence goes on from JASANE010017805.1 coordinate 10,244, forward strand.
CCAATGTATTGTAGCTGATTTAAGACATTGTTCGAATTCTGACCGTGTTCACTTCGATTTGGCGTTTATCGTTATCCATACTTTGAAGGAAATAACCTTGCATACACAAGGTTCGATTGAGCTTGAGAGAAAGCAAATGCATTTGATTATAAGGTAGGACATTTGCAGCATGTATCCGTTTGATTGAAGCGAGTGACGGTACATTAACGACATTTGAGGGTAGAGAATCGCAGTTCCGAATTATCCTATTTGGAAAAAAGTACTAGCGTAGATAAAGAGACGCTGTTCCTAACGCCTCGAGATTAAAATTATGTCCGGAGTTTGTGGTTTAGGTTTTCCATGTTTGAAATAGTCCAGCATTTAAAAATCAACAACTCCTTAGAGCATTTTATAGACCGATACAAGGTCGCTTCTTACCCGTCTACCTTAGACAGTTTGTATACCCAAAAGCGTAGGCGGTCAGAGTAATCCAGATGTCGAATCTTTGGCAACAGTTTGGTTGTACACATTCCAAAATGTTTATATCACGTGACAATGAGGTGAACAAAGGTGACAATATGAGGTTTACCGTATACTCAACATGTATAAACAGTGATCGATAAAGTTGAAACAAAATATACTTAGTCCAATGACGGATGACATAGATTCACATGTCTTGCAGTGGTCGGAGAATTTAATCCTCACGTTTATAGCAACGCCAAAATCACATTCGCAAACCGTTTGGTTTAACAGTTATTCCAAGAGCCTATAGACAACCATCAGATAACCAGACCCACAATTTAGAACATGGCATTTCGACTGGTTCACAGCAAGAGACCATAAACGCCTATTATTAAACTATGCAAACCAGCTTGAAAGGAATCAGAATGAACGAGTTATATTTAAGAACACGACGTGCTAAGCGTATATCGTCAGCAAATTTAACAGAGAGAAAAATAGTTATTCGACAAGTCACTGATAAAGATGAGAAGCAATGAAGGTCCAAGCACGGATCCTTGAGGGACCATGCAAGCCGCAGGAGCACCAGATGAAAAAGTACCATTAATAGAGACAATTTGAAATCGCTTAGTCAGATAATCGTTTAACCATCCCAATAGTGAGCCGCAAATTCGATACGTCTGCAGCTTGTAGATCAGAGCATTATGATTGACTTTATCAAGCACCTTTTGGAAATCAATACACACAACATCTAACCAATCACGGTGGTCTAATACGATTCTAGCGAAGTTTGAGAATCTAAACAACTGAGTTTTCGCCTAGACCCATGTGATCTTTATATGACATGATTGTCAGCGAAAAATTTTAGCATTTTGTATCGTACTATAGTTTCCAGAAGTTTGTTGATAGTAGAAGATACGCAAATCTGGCGATAATTATCATATAAATGCCTACTGCTTTTGTAAACAGGGGCGACTTTTTCCAGTTTATAGATATCGAAGCTAAATAGACTTGAAAATGAAAATGCCCGTTGTAATCAGCGCGGTCATGCTGATCTCAGTTTCTCTAACTTTTCATCTCGAGCGAGGTTCATCGTGTTAACTGAGCCATACGTGGCGTCCTAGCAATCGGTTATTCTCGCACGTATGCTACTTAACTTACCGACACCGCACGACGGAATGATGAGTTACCCTGACCCGGGTCTGAACACACACCAATACAATCGATAGTCGATCGCTCACCGATTGAGCAGCCAAATAGTTTAAGATTATCTGTCTTGGTTATTGCCTACAGACACTTTAAAGACTTATACTTACGTATGCGACACCGTACGTATGTAATCCATTTATCCTGTTGAACCACTACGAGTGTTTTATGTATTTATTGCTTGAGAGTTCTGTGTTCTTGGCTTTGTCTAGAAACACATTTTGTTTCGTGATTTTCTGGTGGAATTCTGACTATAGCGAGTGAAACGAGCGAAACGATGAACTCTTACTAGTCGTATAGGTTTGAAATCTGACAATTTCCGGTATTATGGTTTAGGTTGATATGCATAAGCCATCGTTGAATTGATTCGCGCAATAGCTCATTTGAAAGTTTGAAATTTCTGTTTCAGCTCTTTAGTTCGGTGCTAAACTGGACTCCAACGTTTTCTGCCTGGAAAAGTAGGTCAAAGGGGTTTGTGTGCTGGCCAGAAAAGTCACTTTATTTTTTGTATATCGACAACCGATACAGCTGTATGATCATTTTGTAGAGCAAATAAACCTCTATAAGACTATATATACAGTACCCGCCAAAAATGATTATCGATCGCTCGAAATATTGTTCTAAAAATAGAACTTACTATTAATTTAAATGGTTTCGCAATCGCGAGTGAGCTATGCGCTGGAGCCTCATTCGCGGCTCGCTCGAACTCATTTCTCGCTTTGCTATGTTAATTTTTATGGTTTGGAACAACACGTTTTTTGAATGGGCATATGAGAGCCAAAATACACGAAATCAGCAAAATCTCTTTAACCGCTCTAGATATTGGTGTTACCAGTCTCTTTTTGTAGAGCAATTTATCTTCTATATATTATATCTGTGCATGATATGCAGGTATTTCCGTTATTTAAGCTATAGAGTTGGGTTAAAACGGGTTTGTAAATGGCCTATTGGACTCAATACACACGAAAACAGCGATATCTCCGCAAGTGCTATTGCTACGCTATTATGGGTGTTTTTGGTCTTACCTTGTGGAGCAGTATATTCTCTATATAATTGCGCATTGTGAACTGCTATTGTCGCTATTTACGATGCAGGGTTGAGTTAAAACGGATAATTGAATGGGTCTATGGGACCCAGAACGCACGTAAACGGTAATATCTAAATAACGAGCTATATGGGTATTATTGGTCTCAATTTATTATCTGTGTATTAGCACATTGTGACTCTCTAAGTGCACAATAAGCGAATATGTGTTATACGGTCTACTTTTAGACCGATGGAGGGGAGTAAAATTTGCCTCACAAAAATTTATATTACTGGGACTTGATTGCGCCAGAAAAATTACTGGGCGTGTGTAATTTCTTAGCACACGCACATTTTCAAATTACTGTGTTGTTGCTGTGTATTACGACTAGTACCCAGAAAATTATTTGGCGCATCGAATTTAGCAGCATCCACACATTATTGAATTCTATGTAACACCCACAAAATTTAAGGAAAATATTTCTTTCAGCTTGAAGTGCAAGATTTATATCCACAAAATTATTCAAGCACCATGGTTGATATTCATCTCATTTTATAAGTTGATGCTCAACATACGTAGCCGTGTACATCACTGTGAATTACATATAACAGTCACTGTTCACTTGGCGATCAACGCATACTTGTAGGATTTTCATGAGAAATTTTCTTCAGCTAATATTTGTTTTAATCCAGCTGAAACGAAGCAAGTAATGTTTCCTCGAATATAGCTTAACTGGCCTCCCCATATGGCTCCCAGGCTATTCAGCGGTTCTCTCAAGGTCAATTTTAGCTTTCCCTCAGGTCAATATCCAGCGCCCTTCAGGGTATTTTGATGTGACAACAAAAATGATCGTTCCAACAAAAACGGTGTTACTCCTTATATTTCAATATCCTGAGTAAAACAAAACGCATCCTGACATTTTCAATAGGTATATAATAAATAAAATAAGACAACGATAAAAAATGTTGTAAAGGCACGAAAACGCGTTAAAAAGCAATTACAAGGCCCCATTTGATCGGGAAGGTACAGTTCTCTATTAGGTAATCTGGAGGAAATTCCGCCTGGTGATTCCGGTTTCCTCTGGTTGGAGCTGAAATCCCTCAGGTAGATTTTGGTACTGTAGTGCGACTAAATTTAACTAGTCAAACATTTTTCCGTTTGTGTCACGCAAAACACATCACCTATGATAGACTTCATTTTTATTTGTCTTTTATATCTCTATTTGTCTCTTGAAAACATTACGAATGGTTTTCAGAATGTTTTCGTCTTTTTGATCATAGCTAGAGAAAAACAATGACACAATGATTTTGATTCTGCTCCTCTGTTGTAAACTCAAAGTACAGCTGGCCAGGTCTATTGAGATGGTTTAGAAACTTGGCGTTGTCGCGCATAAACGTTTTTTAGTGTCGTTTAGGAAGTTTGTGAGAGTAAGTTTTCGATGTTACTATATACATGCTTAAACTGTTTATCGCGGATTCTCGAACAGAGCCTACGAACCTGTAATGACTACAACAGAGTCTGTGAATTTTCAGAGAACAGAACCCACAATTTATAGTATTTTTCCACGACATCTTCGCAAAATCGTTTACTACCTAGGATAGTCGAATTATTGGAATTTTACGGTTGCAATTTCTGTTTGCTCGATAGTTTTGAACGAGAGGGTTTGTTTGGTACCAAAATTGAAAAGTTCACGGCACAATATTTTTCCGGATACGCTGGACCCCCAAAAATGCTCAGGATAGATTTTTACCAAACTGCTACTACTCATAGCAAAAATGCAATAATTCTATGTTCTAGTTGACGTGTTGACGGTCATCTGAAAAAAAATTACTGCGATATCTTTATTGGCTAGCTGGTTATTGTTGTCATGAGATGGTACTTAAATCACAGAAGTAGCAGGGGTAATTTTTTGCCCATTTTGTCGTTTTTACAGGTTTTCTAGTTCTGTCCGATGATATATTTGTTATATTGAAAAATGAGGTGGACTAGGTTACAGATCGACTTATATACAATGTGTTTTAAGTGGATGAATATCGGCTTAGTTGACTATGTAGGAACGTAGCTTCCCAAAAATCAGCGCCAAACCCCTGTTTTCCGTGTTATAACGGAAAACTAAACATTAACATTAGCTTCCATTTTATAACCTAAGTAGTATATATTCTCAATGTAACAAAACAAACTACATATTAAGCACTAACAGGGGTTTCCTTAACCTAGTCTAAGTTCACCTTAGCGACTAGATGCTTTATTAGAAATGTTTATATCTCATTTGAAAAAATCTATCAATGTAGCGAAATGGAAACTACAGGGGTTGAATTTCCAGGCCTAACCAAGGAGTGATTTTAACGACTGGATTCACTATTAAAAAATTTAATACGAATGTAATTTGCCTTCTGACAGGTTCACAGCAGTGGTTTCACATAGATTAGGCCACGGCCGTTTTAGCGACTGCATTGTTCTTAAAATCAATATTTTCCTAAATATATAGAAATAAAGTTAACCCAGAGCATTTTCCAATAGCCTGGCTATCTAAATAATTCCAGCTTGACCAGTACTATCAAAATATAACGGTAAAAATAGTATTTGTTCCAATATAGCAGTGTAAGAAAAAATTTTTGGAATGTACGCGATTGTTTCTTTTTCTTTGGCAGTTGAGAGCATTTTTCCCTCTAGTGTATAATAATAAAACAATAAAAAACATCTAATAGTGCAGTACAAGAAGTATTTCTCCGACCGAGTTTCTTTTTTCTTGCCCGTTAAGGGCATTTTTTCAATCTAATGGTATTACGGTGAATTTATTCCATATGTTGCAATAAATTTCTTTTAGGGTCGCTCGTTTTACTGGTTCGTAGTTATTATGTACTCCGTGCATTTTCAAAATATTTTAATATATGGTATAATAGCTGATTATAATAACAGTTTAGGTCATTGGAAGCTGTGCTGGTACTCAGTTTGGCGGCCGCCGTTTATTAGCGTTTGTCGTTTTGTTGTGGTCTCTCAGTACGCTTTTGACTCCGGTGATTGCCCATTCAATACAATTTTTAGTGCTGTGTAGAATCATTTTAGGCCTTGGTGAAGGATTAGGTTAGTTGGAAGTATTGTTTGTTTTTGTAACATATAAACTTGTCGCGCGTTTGAGCTTATTATACCAAAGGAACGTATATGTTGGAATGAAAGGAATGTTTTCGTCATGTATAAGTTTGACTATTACTAGAGAAGTATGCAAAATTCTGGAGTTATTATAAGAGTTGACTTATTTATAAATGCTTCGAAGGGACAAAGTAATTACGCTTAAATTAAGTACACGTGGGGGTTAGTCCCTAGGGCTCGGACCCTCTTCTCCCTCTAGCCATTTCCCTTCTCCGGGCTATAAGTTATAGCACTTATCTTTCAGCTATTTAAGACGACAACAAAGAGCTTGTATTTAATAAAACAATCCATGCTACTACCACCTATCTGCCGGAACACGCGAACTTTAAACAATGTACAGAATTGACTTAACGTACCTCAATCTATATATTTGAAACTTGCTGACGTTATCGGTGTAGCCGCGAGCACTTGCCGATGTGTTGCGGTACCTGGCTCGAATATCCTGTTTTATCTTATATGGAAAGCCTTCACCTTTCATGATAGTAAGTAGGCAATCTTGTTCTGTGCAACCAAACGCTGCTTTACTGACAACAGAAGCTGCTACTGATTTTTGTAGGTATTTGTGCCGCGTTTAATTTTGTTATGCGAAGGTAAAGATGTGTTTGGTATAGCAGATTTGGTTGAAAACCAGCTTATCTTTGATGTGTAAAGCCGTCAGCTGCCTAGCTATTACGAATGGTCGGTTCTAGTATTTTTTATGTCTCTAGAAGCCAGGGTGAAATCGAAAATGGGCAAAAGGTGACCATTTTTAAATCTTGGTGGGCGGTTTTACAGAGCTGGAGCAATTTCAAAAATTTACCGGTCCAATTTTTTAATTAATATTTCAATAAAATTTCAAGCTTCAGAATAGGATTTTGTAAAAAATGTCATTATTTTTATGCACTGTGGACGTTTCTGTTTGGAAGAAGAAACAATTGCCAGCGGATATTGGTCCCGATTAGTCAAATATTATGCGTGGAAGCAAGTGCCGTTATTTGGAGTACCCAGTATGTGACTTTTAAGACGTTCTGTATGTTGCCGATACCAGATCATCATCAGTGCCGTCATCTGCTTTCTCTAAACTACCAAGAACTAAAAACTTTCTCTATCATGTGCAGTTTTCGATCTAAAGGGCTCTGCTGTTCGAAACTAGGGCAATTGGAATTATTTGGGTGACTTTCCCCGTCTATCTGGTTTAAAGTACCGAGGCTCAGACAACTCCAAATTATGCATACCTAATGAGGGAGCATTATCTTAGCTCGAATGGAAATATTTGGACATCTTTAGCCAAAATATGTAAAATTTGAAGTATTTGTTGGTGTAACAAACAGCAGAATTCAGTAATGTTTTAGCCGACGCAAAAAGGAAAAATTATTTGCCTGGAGATAATATGTCTGCATCTAAACCGAAAGATTTTTCTAGTTGGTGTTAACATTATACCTCAGCAAATTTGTGGGCAAGCTTAAATTAAAGGCCGCGTCTGTCTCCAAAAATGCCTAAAAACCATAGTAGAAGCGAGAGGCCTCCGTAATTCTTGAACAGCGAATCATCATATTTTTAGGAAAGGCAGCAGGACTGCCTGCTTCCATTACAAGAGAATAACACTCCCTTCTAGAAAACAGCAGACAGTTTTACTCGTTTTTTACAATAGTGTCACCACCAATTTTGAAAACTTAGGGCTGTAGATTATCGATTTCTAGAGCTCGTTTAATTTTAACGCTCTTATGGCGGCAGATATTTCGCTTTGTGACGGCAGCAGACCTGCCCCATCTACACTATATTCGCTCCAATAGCGAGACTCTTTGGATGTAAAAGAATTGTTCGGTATCGTTTCACCTAACGCTGTTGCCCACGAGCGATGCGCATATCTGGTGGCGCTATATTGGTTGCATATTTTTTGGTTGATACCATCTCTTATGTTTGAGATTTCACGCACTTTATGAAAGAGTTGTTGTTGGTCGCCGAACTTGATGTAGTATTCGTGTTTTCCGCGACTCGTGAACAGTTGTAGGCATCCTAATCTTCTTGACTAGACTCTGACTACTATTGCTTGTGGAACGAGTTGTCCCTCAGTCTGTTCAAACAGCATGCTACGCTAAATCTAACCACGCTTCAGACACCCAGGTTACTTTTTATTATCGGTCACTTAGTGATCCCAGCGCTGTGTAGTACAGGATGTCTCGGAAACACGTCTATACTGTATTGAGACTGATTCCTTCATTAATTGACGCAAGAGTTACAAACTTGCTTCATAAGACAAATTGGAAAAGCACTGTGTCTGTATTGCTAGCTAAGCAGCTTTGAGGCATTAACACTGCCAATAGCCAAGGTATTTTCGCAATACGGCGGTACTTATAGGCACTGAATCAACTTTATTCTAGAGGCCTTGCCGGTTCGGACCACTCGTGTTTAGACTCATTTTGTAGTGTTTGGTGGAGTTCCAGGATAGCAGAGTAAAAGAAAAGACCATATCCCCACAAAGGCGGGACCCATACCGCCAGTCTGTCGATCCTGATATGTTTGATATAATATAATTATGCAGGTCTGACTATGGAAGACTTCTAACAGTGAGTGTTTAGTTTGCTAAAAACCAAATAGAAACATGCTAAAAACCAAATAGAAACAAAGATTGTCGACAACACTGTTCGCTCGATTGATAATGTGGATAGCGCAGGAATTATATCAACGTCAATGGTCGATGCTGACTCATCGGTATACTAATTTTAGACAATTTGAAAACCTTTATGTGGGCTTAAAGACGTTCAGTTTGCGCTTGCTTAATATTTGCAAGACGGTGCAGACAACACTTTTGACGAGGTGATAAGGCATTAGCATTGAATTTACATCATGTATTAGTATTTCAGAACTAAAGTACAAATCCTAAAATTGGGTTAGTCGTGATTCTGGGGGCGCAAAGATTAGATTTTTCGTACATGGCTCGCCGAAAGTGTGATTTATGTTTTTTAACAGCGAGGTTGTTCAAATTGGGCACCCTAGTGACTTTGTGAACACTATTTCCAACACCTAGCTACCTTCCTATACCTCTAAAATTGGGCTAATCATGTTTCTGGTTGCCAAAAAGTTCGATTTATCGTATCCGGCTCGCCCAAAGTGCGATTTAGGTCCCCTAGAAAGTAAACTTGAATAATTTGGCACTCTTGTGACTTTGTGAGCATTATTTCAAGTACGTAGTCACGCTCAGAAATAAACGCATATTTTTCGCTAATCGTACGAAATACGTACGTACAACTACGTATAATCGTATTGCACTACTTAGAATGGATATTACAGTACGTACAATATTACAAACCAATATTATTAATTGCTTATTATTGATTGCCAATAATAATTATTATAAGAAGTGATGTGTGTACTTTGCATGTTGCGCTCGCGAAAATGGCTGATTAAGTGCACTTAACATCAACTAGCTTTCTATATCACACTAACCAGTTGGCGCAGCGCTTAGCATGTTACGGAATTGAAAAGAGGGTGAAAATTTCAACTCAACGGTGTCACTAACTCAATTTTGAAAAATATGGCACTTAGCCTGTTCTAGAACTAAGCTCTTCAATTATTAATATTATTATTGATTATCATTAATTAAGAATTGAAAATTAATATTATTAATTGATTGTCAATTATTAATGATAATTGATTATTATAATAAAATTACAATTATTAATATCGGTATTACTATGTACAATCGATATTACTTATGTACTTACAGTCGTGCGTACAGTTATGTAAGTACGAATCATACGTAAGGAAAATTCACGAATTGCAATAGAACTGCTGTTAATTTTTTGCGAACGATTCGCGAAAAATTTGATTACATTTCTGAGCGTGACAGAGCTGCCTTACTATACCCAAAAATTGGGCTAATCGTGTTTTTGAGGGGGGCAAAAATCAGATTTTTCGGATCTGGATCGCCCAAAGTGCGATTTAGGTCCGCTAAAAATCAAACCTAATCAAATTGGGCACACTAGTGACTTTGTGAGTACTATTTAGAGTACCTAGTTACCTTCTTATATCCCTAAATTTTTTCCTAATCGTGCTTCTGGGGGCCCAAGAATGCGATTAGTCGTATCTGGCTCGCCCAAAGTGCAATTGATTTGGCCATTCTGTTGATTTTGTGAAAATCTGACTGTAGTAACTTGTTTGGAAGTCGCATCCTGTTATGTACTTCGCTCAAGAAACATAACAAGAACAAGCTAGAAAAAATTCCCATAGAGATATGACAAAGCTGTTTTTGCTCACTAAAATAATTTTGACAGAGATCAATATTAATTTACATAGTGCAATATAGCATAAAATTTTCAAAAGAAAGTAGATTTCTGGAATACATACAGTTATAACCGGGTTTATTGTGTTCACGTTAAATATTTATTACATAGTATATATATTTCAGTTGAGCAGAAGTTATGTCTAAGTTGAATTGATTCGTTCGAAGCATATCTTAGCACAGTGGTGAAATTTAGTATTCCGCTATGTATGTATGCATCATTTCAAATGGACAAATAAATTTTACTTAAGATATCACCTAAAAACAAAATACACCTCATAAATCTTGCCCGTAATAATTTTTATAATGTTAATAATGGATAATAAGATTTTAACCCCGATTGAACTGATAACAGAATGTTCACTCTCGCACGATCTCGACGCACACGAAATCGATGGTATGTATAGTTTCAACGGAAGCATCGGCGAACCACATTGCAGGTGTGTGCATTCTAAGATACGAAAATCAAATGTTTGCTGAAATGAACTTTTGGCAAATGCCGTTTTGACGTTCGCGATCCTTCACAGCACCCACTTCGCGTTGCCTGCCCAAAATGCTGTAGTGTAAAAATAACCGCTGGACTTTAGATTAGTAATTTAGTAAATAGTGTCACAGTTTCACGAGCAGCTAGTGTGCTGCGTTTCAAATCCTCATTTTCCGCGTTGTTACCTAGGAAATAGGCCACAGTTCAGAGATCAGAACTAGAGTAACCGAAAAGGTCATTTTTGATACCAGACAATTTTTCTTTTAGATTTCAGTTACGGACGGAAATAAAAGCAAATTTTTCGCGGATCTTTTGCGAACTGTTCGCGAAAAATTAACAGCTGTTTAATTGCTATTTGCGAATTCTGTCTATCACTGTAGATTTTATACCGCCGAAATCCAGGCTTACGCCCCGGCACAACTTGGCTACGGGCAATAGGTTCTGCAAGATCCTAACCGAGGCTTTTTAACAAGGTTGTCTACTCTTGCCTTTGAATAACATCTTACCAACCATGCGAACAGTTTTTGTCACTGCGCCGAACGCTTAGCCTTAGACAGAGCCTCGTCGGTTATTACAGGCGGCATGACCTGCACCTTGGGTTGTCTTGTATGGGAGAAGCGATGAGTGATGCTTAGACATTGTAAACATAAGAGCTGCGCCCAACACCAGTTCTTACCGTCCAGTGGGTTGCAAAATAACTAATTTTGCCAGCTTCTTTTGGCTTCTTCAAAATGTTGGGCTGGTATTTTTCTGTGCCTCATGACAAAACACGGGTGGCTTTTGGGTGGAGCCCATGGTAAAATCCCCCACTCAAGCCCCGTAGCAAAATCTGTCACTCCGCAGTTTCGAACCGAACCTAGGAGCCTCGGTTCATGCCCCTTAGCCAAAAATTTTAGTGAATGAGAAGTCAGTAGTTGACAAACCGGAATCATTCCAATTTTGATATATAAAGTATTTATGTTTAAAATAGCCGATATCGAATGATTCCAACGACTTAGGAATGTTTGCGAGTACCGCACGGGCTGGAGGATAACCACAAATTGTATTTGTATCGATGTTTGGCATTAGGTAATGTAAGTTCTGCAGAATATTCCTGGGTTATTATTGAATTCTTAGCGAGTGAACTGAGCGTAGCGAGGAATTTTCACTGGCCATAGTAGTAAATTTCGATGGTGTTCATTCTGTATTTTTGGGGGGTGACATCCGTAACTCAGCTTTGACTGGACAAATTGCCTCGTACAATAGCTTACTCGAAAGCTTAAAGTTTCGATTTGTGCCGTTTTATTTGACACGAAAGCGGATTTCATCTCCCTGTCGTAAAAGAGGTTCGAAGTGGCTCGGGTCCCATTTTCGTGCATGTATCTCAATAACCAGTGCAAATATTGCAGCCAAATCAGGTTCGTTATATACGGCTATTAAGGTTCAAAGCTATTGCTTTATGCTGGGTACAGATTAGTATCTAAACTAATTTTTAAAAGAGCTATATAAATATATGCAAAACAGCCATTGGGTCAACTGTCTTGCCCAAAATACAGGAAAGGTGCAGTACCTCGGGTTAGGATCATATTTTACTTTTGAACATCGATTCATCCTCTATGTAGCATATGATGGTACCCCTGTTATCGTTGTTTACACTACAGGGTTGGGTCACTATTGGATTGGGCTCATGACAGCCAAAATGCAAAGAGTCAGATCGCAATAACCGTTCGGACTATGTCTGGCCTTTCGATAAAGGTGGGGGACGGCCCTCAGTGTTTTCGAGCTCCCCCAGGATTTCGGCGGCTCCGCCCAGATCACACCCCAATGTAAATTTTGGCTTTCCTCAGGTCAATTCCTATCACCCCCAGGTATTTTTAGGTCACACCTGAAATGATCGTCCTAACAAGAAATGGTTAACAAAACTCAATATCACTGCTTATATTTCGACTATTCATGGCAAAATCCCAAGTGAAATGAAGCGCAGCCTACAGAAATTCGCTTTTCTGCGCTTAAACAATTAATATGCAGCGAAAACAGCGGTAAAATGTGGTAAATGCTTGAAAACCAAAAAATTCAAGTACAAAAACCCAGTTAACCTGGGCATACGGTAAGTTGGGGGCATTTCCCTTCAGGAATTTCCAGTTCCCCCAGGTTGGAGCCGGGAGCTTTCGAGGTCAAAATCCCCAGGTATAGTTTTGGTCCTGTGGAGAGGCCAATATGGGTGACTGGCTTTTTGTTGAGCAGAGTTGAGCCTCTGTGTACCTGTGCATCGAATGTTGCTATTATGGTATCATTCGCTGTACTTGTGTCAAAATAGTTTTTAAACGGGCCTGGAAAAGACGAAATCGGGTATTTTATTTTGATTACCTAAGCTGCAGTGTTGGCTCAAAATTGATTTAATTTGACAGTTATTGAGAACTCCAGTTATTGACAGAATGCTACGGTAATGTTTATTTAGGACTGATGATTTAATAATACATATTCAACACTCAGAATTCATCACCTTGGCGATGACACAAGGTACTAGTTCTACTTCGCCTATTGCGTTCATATCTGTGGACACGTGTAACTGAACCGACTGTACTGTGTTTTCGAAACTTTGTTTAAGTATATTATATAAGCAAACGTTTTGCTATGATTATCCAATTTATGTATAGTTGAACAGTGCGCTAGGTTAATTTTCTTGCTTTGTTATTATATCTGTTTACCGACAGCAGTTTTATCAGTTGCCTTTACATTGATATAGAGTTATCTTGTTGTTACATACGCTATTAATAAGTTGTAATACTGACCCAATCCGTGTAAGATTTTACATTATGCTGTTCAAGCAAAAAAACACGAAGTATTGAAATAGTTCGCAGGTATGATACATTAAGGTTCATTTCTCATGACGCCTTTCAGTCAGAGCGAGACTCTTGCGATTCTTTGTTACGCTTGCATGTGTATAATGTTGATACTTAGTTGAAATTTGTAATTATCCTGAGTCAAAATTGTTGGCGACGTATTACCATTATAATTATCATCGTATTTTAGGTCTGCCTACTATTTACCATATTTTTGCACAGTCGATAGATACTGATGTGAGGTCGTCTGCTTTTAGTTACCTCAATGCGTTTGGTTCCTTTGGACAGACTGCAGCAGCTGTGGTACGTAAAGGCATTATACATAATTATTCTGATTTAGTCCATTCTTCGATTATTGTTTGTATCTTATTTACTATGCTTGGAGACTGTGAACAATAAAATCGTAGTGTGCGTCTTAAAATAGTAATGCAGACATTTTTTGTTCTGCAAGGGCTCTTTTATCGCAGTTGACATAAGCTGATTTAGTCAATGTTTGCTATGTCGGTAAACATTATATATTGTTTTCCGGTAAAGGATTCGAAACGATTTATCTCAGTCTGCGCTTGTAAATCGATAGCTAAGCCACGATGATCCGAATTAGTTTATGGTTTATTACTATTTTGGTATAGTTGTAATTATAGATATGTCCCATTCTTCACTGGTCGATTCCTTTCTACCTTTTTGGCTTTCTTGGTATACTTTGGTGTATTATATGGTTGCGACAAGAATTAAATATAGCTTCTCCTCTATCGGACCAGATGCTGCTCTGTGCTCAGGTTAGATCATTGCATGATTGTTGTGTAAACTGACATTATTTGATGAACACCAAAACCCCTGTCTATATAAAACACCAAAACCCCTGTCTATATAAGACAATATTGTGTAGTACATTTAAGACACGTCTACACGTTCAAACAGTTTGCTCAGAATTTAATTAAATTTGTGATGGGAAATTATGGCCGATGTGATGGTTCAAAAAATTTCAAGAAACGCGTGTTTGTAGTTGATTGGCTTATATCTGTGTAGAGTTTGAACTGTGATCACGTGTTGAAGTTCACCGTAAACGCAAAAATGCGTTCAAATATTTATCAAAATCCGTGTTAAAAGTTAGTGAACGCAGCTTAACTGTAAACGACTTTAGATGCATATTTAATACAATATTGAATTCTTTCTAAAACATACCTAAGTCACAAACCACAATGAGGTTTCGGATTGTTTGATTTCAAGAAGGTAATCGAAATCATGCTTCTCTTCTATATCGGAGTTTGTAGATATACTTGTTTTATATTTAAGATTCTTGACTTTATCAGTGGGTCATTTCACGAAACCATGTCATTTAGTCGGAGGGGGGCTACATCGGCACTTTTTGGCCCATAGCACCAGTCTTTTGGAAGGAAATTTAATGTCGCTGTGATATGTAGTAACAGCATGTCCGACGGTCATAACGAGCTATGGTGGACCTCTGTACCCTTAGCATAGCAGGAGCCAGAGGCCTTCAAACCGGATTGGCCAAATGAAGCCAAAACACATGTTCCACTATAAACGTTCGCCGTATCGCTAGCACGTGATACATATATGTGTTTTCATTTCATTGTGATCCTTTTCTATTTGGCGAATTGTTCCGCAAAGTTTTGGGAGTAAGCATCGACACTGAAGCTGACGCAAAGCTTCAGAAACTTTTTTTCGCGACATGTCGCCCCCCGACCAAGGTCAAATCTAGCAGCTTGCATACGCTGGAAAGTAACGTCAAATGCACTAGCGCCAAAAATGTTATATAACGGTAATCGTAATCAGTACAGGTGTTATTGAAAAAAAAAGAATATCAGAGTCTGTCCATGTGTTGTTTCATTATGAGGTCGAAGGTCATAAAGTGCCAAAAATGGGGTATGCAAAATGTAGCCCCCCCCAACCTGACGAAAATAAAATTTAAAAAAGCCAAATTTATCATACAGTCTTACAATAGGCCGGATAGAAACACAGTAACGCTCCACTAGAATCGACCCATGCATCAAAAATTTTTAATGGAAATGTAGCCCCCCGACGTTACGTGTAGCCCCCCACCGCATGTATAATAAAAGAAGCCGAAGGTGGCAAGAACCATGTTAGTATATAAGTTCATCATCATTGATCATAATTGCACCATGATATGGGGCCGAGCTGTTAACTTTGTAGCTAGGGAACCCTTCTGCCTGCCCGCACATCTTTTCTTCGCATTGTCCTTGTTATCATCACCTAAGTGTAAGCTAATCATATATCAAATGTGTTTGTTTTGCAGCAGCAGCGTGTTAAAATAAATCTGGAATCTCACGAAGTAGCCAAAGTTTCACGCTTCACGCAATGTATATTGTAGCAAGGTGTAGCCCCTTTGACCTGAGGTGTAGCCCCCCGACCTGAAGTGTAGCCCGAGGTGCCAATTTTTACAAGGCCTAAGGATCTGCCTGAAATTTTTTGTCGGACATCCCGCACTCATTGTTGGTTTGTGAGCATAAAATGGTATCAATAGGTGCTGCTATCTCTGTTGCGCTAGAAAAACTTCTTCGTCAGGCTTGTACTAAATTGATCGATTTTTAACCTTAAAAGGGCCCTAGCTGCACCAATTTTAGGTCGCAAGTGCTTTACATGGCTTGACCGTGACCCTTTTGGTCCGACTTGCATACAAACACAGCATGGTTCCCATGTCACTGCGTTTCCCTACAGAATAATGACTTATTTCGGATTAAAATTTGACCACCAGGGGTACCCTTTGCAGGTTTCAGGTAGCTCGCTTTGCATAGAGACATCGATATTCAAAAAATTCAGGGTTTTTATGTCGGAAGGGGTCTAGACACTGTACATACGAAAACGTTTCATTTTGGCTTCAAAAATGATGTTTCAAAAGAATCCTGTAATCATATACCACCAAGCTGTGAAATTGCAAACTGCTGGTTTACAGGTGGTATATAAATTGCAATATTTAAAAAAAGATACTTGAACTGATGCGTTTTAAAATCTACTGAAAATTCAACATGTATATAAACAGTACTTGTGTCGCCATAAACAAACTCGATTGTTGCCAGAAAGCAAGATTAGGAGTAAACAGGTAAGGGACAAAAAACTGGCTCCAGATAAGTTCGTCTTGTGTCGAACCATACTACTCATCGGATATCTCCTATTATGTTTCATGATATAAAGTTAATACATATGATGTTAATTTAAATTATACTGATTTCAGTTTTCAAAGCGTTTCGTCGATTAATGTCTTTACGAAAACTGGAGGGGGACACTGATATCAAACTGGAGGGGGCCAATATCAAACTGGAGGGAGGCACTAATATCACATTGCAGGGGGCACCAATATCACACTGTAGGGACACCAATATCAAATTGGAGGGGACACCAATATCAAACTGGAGAGGGCACCAATATCACACCTGCAGGGGCAGCAATATCAAATTGGAGGGGGGACACCAATATCACACTGGTGGGTGCACCAATATCAAATTGCAGCGGGACACCAGTATCAAACTGGAGCGGGACACCAATATCAAACTGGAGAGGGGCACCAATATCAAACTGGAGAGGGACGCCAATATCGAAACTGGAGGGAGACACCAATATCAAACTGGAGCGGAACACCAATATCAAACTGGAGAGGGGCACCAGTATCAAACTGGAGGGGCACCAACATCAAACTGGAGAGGGACGCCAATATCAAACTGGAGGGGCCCACCAATACCACACTGGAGGGGGGCACCAATATCAAATCGGAGGGGCACCAAGATCAGACCGGAAGGGGCACCATTGTAACTCAGCGAGCATTATTGTTGCTACAATACCAATGAGCTGCTTTTGACGCAGCAATAACTCGACCGTTCTACGGTTGTGCAACACAAGCCAATATTACTGTAGCAGCAATATTTTTGGTTCTGCTATTGAGGGGCAATACAAGCCAATGCAATTATTGCACCAGCAACATTTTAGCTTGCGCTATTTATTGCACTATGTTTGCAATAACATAATGCCATGAGAATATTGTTTTCTTACAACATGGTCACTGCAATAGCTTACGGTGTGCAATTCGGGCACGCACTTCTCTGTGAATGATGCATTATTCTGAATAATAAATTTTAATCTTAATTTGTCACATATTAATCTGTGGTTTACGATAGATATGTTGTTTGAGTTTGTGGTCACTTTGCGGTAGACTAGCTACCTGCAGAAAGTATAATAGACGGTGATATCCGCAATTTATCTTAAAGCATACAAATATTTTCAGAACTAACTCGATTTATTAGTAGCACACAGCACTACGAAAGTGTGTCACGTTTAGGGATGCTGCGTGCCAAACTAATAAAACTTCCAAAATGACCAACGTGCTTTTACAAAGTGCAATTTACTATTTTCCTGGCCTCGGGTTTTAGGGTAACAAAATGTTTATTATTTTCGCCAAATTATAGGAAAACCGGCCCAACTTTTGCGGGCGAAAGTGAAAGGCATGCCATGCCGTTCTCGATATACTAAGCCTTAGCATTAGCCTAAGCTAAAGTCTCTATATAACCCTTATACAAAGCCTAAGTCGGTGGACTGCCGCCCTCCGAACCCCCCGCTCTAAGCTGTTCTTTCTCTAACAATATAAATCCGGTCCCTAAAGCTGACATGGGCCGATTATGGGAAACGCCTAAAACATTTGATTTTAACATTCGATATCATGGTAAACTGGTTAGTCGCTTTCGATGAAAATAATAGTTCTAAAGGTCATTAATGTGCAGTACATAACACATTAGTAAAATAAAGTGTAAAAAAACCTAAATGATTTTAGAATCCAAGCCTACTATTGCGCATACGGCGATTTTTTACAAGCTGGCCTCTTTGGTCGATATATATAGCGCATTTTGCCATGAACTGGACTTCGTATATTGTAATGCATTGGCTGCCGACTTACCTTTCGGAAACGCTCCACGCTAATCCACGAGATCTAAGCTTCGCATGCCTGCCGTACTTAGCCAACAGCCTATGCAATGTTGGTGAGTTGATGAATGTGGGCCACATTTATATTGAAACTGAATAGTCGAAGTGGAGTGTTTTCAAATATAGCGTATAAATGAGATTTTTACTCCAAGCATAACGTGCTATCAACGGTATAAGCAGTCAAGTTTCATTTTGTCGGTTGGCCACTTTCTTTTTGTGCTTTCTATTCACTATCATTCATAGTTTTAAATTATTGCAGAAATGAAATGCGAGCGAAGTGGATGTATTGATCTTACTTTGATCTGTTTTAATACTTCATATAAATTTGTTACAAATTTCTGGTCATCTCTTTTTCTCCATTATGAGATAATTTTTTATCAAGTTTGTTAAAGATTTGTTTTTGTGCCACAATTTGTAGTCATAGAGTAAAGCGTGAAAGATTTTAGTTTGTTGCAGCAGCACCTCAATACTAAATTAACTGTTACAGTCGATTATATTTAAATCAACCGTTAATGTATGAACTCGTTCAAATGACCCATCACTAACTTAAATTATCGGCAACTGTTGTCGCATAATCGGAGAACCAGAACTCAACGCCACTGACATTTAGCCTCGTGTATTAGCTTGAAGTACTAGATTAACAGCCAATCTCCGTGTGCCTTCCATTACTTAGCAGATCGAAATGCATCGAGTCCAGGTGGGTCATTTGTGACTCAGATTATACACATATTTCTATCTATTCGTCATGCAATCTTTTTATATCAGATTCAATTATACTATGCTGGCCTGTCCACAGCCCTCCGAAAAGTGGGGGGGAACTTCGGGGGGCCCCATGTTCATTCTCGGGGAAATTTCAAAGTGGGGGGGGATAAATTTTGCTTAAAAATACAAAATATTTCCATATTTTCATGCATTTTTACTACTGTGAACGTACATTCAAGCTAAAAAACAATATTTTAGCATTATAAATAGTGGTAATTAATGTTTAAAAAACAATTTGCAAACAAAGAACATAAATTTTCAGACATAAAAAATTTTTGGAATTAGTTGAACATGGGGGGTTTCGGCCGAGTGGGGGGACGGACATGGGGGAACATCTCACGAACATGGGGGATTTGGAAAGTGGGGGGGTCCCCCCACTGTGGACAGGCCAGCTATGCTTTGTATGCTAATTGAATTCTGAATGTGATTTAAACGAGCATTTCTCGAAGAGTTCTCATTTGGCCACAGTGGTAAATTTTGATGGTGGGTGTTTTGCGTCTGCTAACTGACTTAACTTTACAGAGGCGGAATTACTTCCACGATAGCTTATTCCAAGTCTTAAAATCTTTTTGCCGTTTAGGTAGATCCAACTCCTTCTGTTCGTAACAGTGGTGGAATTGACTCGAGTCGGGTCAAAAATGGATCCGACAAAACGTTATGGATTGTATCTGGACACAGTACAGAGATTTATAGCAAATTAGGCTCATTTTGTAGACAAAAAGCTTATAAAACTTAGCTACATAATGCTTTGATTATGACTCTTTTAAAATGCAGGATTTGTGTCAAAATGGTTTCTCAATGGCTGCATGAGACCTAAAACACACGAAAACAGCAATTATTGGTGTTATTGGTCTGATTTTATATCGGCACATGGTGTGCAGGTACTACTGTCATTATTTATAGTGTAGCATCGAGTCTTAATGGACTGTTGAATGGCTCCATGAAATCCAAAATATACAAAAATAAGAGTATCTCCGAAATTGCTCTAATAGAAGTGTTCGGTGTCAATTTATAAAGCAATTCCTCCTCTGTGTAGTTGTTTATAAATACGAGTATCTCCGAAATTGCTCTAATAGAAGTGTTTGGTCTCATTTTATAAATCAATTCATCCTCTGTGTAGTTGTTTATTGTTAGTCTCTAAATACGCGGTAAACGGGTATATATCTTGAACTATGCAAGTAACATTGCAGAAATACGGCTGATTCTGTAATAAGTTGATGTTCAGTATATCTGTATATGTTTCTCCAAATGTAGTGAACACTCGAAATACACCCCCATGGCAATGAGACAAGCTACTTGTATACTAAACTATAATGGTGTTGAGGTTGGTTAGTAGAACGCTACTGGTGGAATGATGAACGAATTAATAGCTGGACGCATGCGAAAATTAATCGGGTCGTAACAGCAAGGTATCTTGTGATATTTGAAAATTACTACAGCTTATGGGACATGAAAATCAATCGTCGTTGCGTCCGCGCCACTCGTAATGTGAAGTGGAATCGTAAGGCGAGTAGTGGTGGCCATGTAATAAATAATGAATGCGTTCTTCGCGTATAAAAATTTCTCAATAATTGAGCTAGTGGACGCCTTAGAGTCTGAGGATAGCGGTGGTTGTACCGACGAAGAACAAGCTAAAGCGGTTATCAATCAATGTGACGCAGAATTTTTTGTTATTTGTGTTGTTCGGATGGCATGATCAGGACCAATCGCGTTCTACTACAACGTGGCCAGCTGCTAAAAGCTACCGTGCTAACACATTGTATGTTACACCCAACTTTGAAGGATTGGACTGCTTAGTTACTGATCGAGTAGTAGAAGACGTAGTACGTCACACAATGCCCAGGCCCAGCGTGCTGGTGTCAACTGTGACTGAAATTAATTGTGTAATCGGCAATATTCTTCTAATTGTAGTATGTTGCGTGCAGCATTGTACGATACGCTAAATACTTTCTGACGGTCAGGATATCTGCCTTTGAAATCAGCGGCTTTGAATATATTTTGCGCCATATGCGTTTCAATGGTTCAGCACAGCGTCCAACGGGTGGGTCGAGGGTCAAATTTACTTCTTTCCAGCTTTTCTTTGAAGGCCTCTGTGAAAATTGCAGACACGGTCATTATCCTGGAGTCTCTTCACGTGCTTAGGTTATTCGTTTCGTAGGCGATGCTCTTTTCGCCAGTATATCCAGTCGAAGCCTGGCAAATACTTTACTGTAATCTTTCTTTTGGTGACTAAATATTTTGACTATGTGCTGAAAGGAGTTCCGTATGCCAAGGGAGGCGTTAATGTATAGCTCATGTTTGAATCTCTCAAGATGTAGTAAAAGAACTTGTACAAGTTTACAATGAGGAGCCGGGCATGAACATTTTTGTCTTAATGTTTCCAAAAGTAAATTCGACAGTTTCTACAGAAAAAGCGTGCCAAACATTATCGTTTCGTAGTTTATTTTGGTGTAAATGAGTTCTCTGCAAAACTAATACTGTTACTAAGGCTTTAAGATGCTTCTCTTTCGCCTAATATAATCTCAAATATTTCACCAAATAGAAAACGGTTTGGAGAAACTACCTCTTTTATATGTTAGCATATAGTGTTTAAAGATTATTTTAATATTGTATACATTGCGTTTTGTGTACAGGCGATAAGCCGATACTCTTTAGAGATAATCGCAGTTCCTATCGTATAATCAGAACGGAGTGGAGATTGTGAGTTGCAGGGGTGAAATCTTGTAAATTCCGTCTGTGTGCATGTGTGTGTTTCTGGAGTTATGGGGTTGATGTATGGCACCCTCGTAGTTCCTCCACCCAAAATTTGAAAATTTGTTGTAAGGTCCTGGGCGGATGAAAAGTTTCACTTGGGGATTTTCGGGCATGGAAACTCATTGCCGGTGTTGGTTTTACTCTGCGACTCATGATTTCATGGGTACGGGGCATGGCGCCCCCATGGTTCGGGGCCAGAAGTCAAAATGAGAGTTTTTACCATATTTTAGTACCCATAAGGTAGCAAGGTTATTTTTATTTTAACCTTAGAATTTTTTCTCTGGTTTGTTTTATTTCATAGTAAAATGATAAATGCCGATGCCTCTTTTTTGATTAAGACTCCGATTCTGGAGTTATGGGGTTTGAGGTATGGCACCCTCGTGGTTCTTCGACCCAAAATTAGAAAATCTGTTCTGACGTCCTGGGCGGTTGAAAAGTGTCACTTGGGGGGTGTTCGGGCATGGGAAACTCATTGCCGGTATTAGTTTTGGTCTGTGACCCATTGTTTTATGGGTACGGGGCTATGACGCCCCATGGTTCGTGGTCAGAGTTGAAAATTAATTTTTCGCCCCATTTTAGTACCCTCGACGGAAGGAAGGTTATTTTATCTTCACTTTCGAATTCTTTCTCTGGTTAATTATATTTCATGGTAAAATGATAAACGCCCAGTGCCTCTTTTTTGTTTTTGATTAAGGATCCGGTTCTGGAGTTATGGGGTTTGAGGTATGGCGCCATCGTGCTTCCTCGAGCCAAAATTAGAGATTTTGTTCTGATGTCCTGGGCGGCTGAAAAGTTTCACTTGGGGGTTTTCGGGCATGACAAACTCATTGCTGGTGTTGATTTTGCTCTGCGATCTATGGTTCTTTGGGTACTGGGGTATGGCGCCGCCATGGTTTATCGACCCAAAATTGCTAATTTTACTGTTACGTCGTGGAAGGCTGATAGCTTGCACGTGGGGTTTCGGGCCGTGGGATACTTATTGCTGGTGTTAGTTTTGTTCTAACTTGTGCGGTATTGTGTTATATCCACCAGGGAGTAACCGGAATTCCGGTTCCGGCGAAAATCGTGTTCTGGTTGCGGTTCCGGCAAAGGGCAAAAACCATACCGGAACCGGAACTCCGGTTAAAAAATTTTCTTTGAAATTTTCCAAGTTTTTTGCTTCATCATGTAATTCAAACATATGTAATATATTTTATACAGTGATCAAGCTCCAATAATGCCAAGCAAAAGAAAAGATTAACTAACCAATTTGTCGTGTGAAACGTAAGTAGGGCACGTAATTTAAACAGGAATTTTTCATAATAACCCGCAGGAGTTTGTGAAATCAAAGCCAGATTGATGCTTGTAGCAGCTATTTTACACATCCAGAAGTCTGTGGGATACGTTTGAATTAAACCGGTCCAACTCGGTAACAGAGTATGGCTTACGCAGAAGTACTTAGGGTATGCTTGGCTAACGTAAATTGCGTCAAGCACCCGCCAGTGCGCTTGTAAACTTGGTAAATCAATCTAAATTTAAGTAAACTAACGTTATCTGCAACGCAGCTAGAAACTGCTTTCTTGGCAATGAACTGTATTTATTGAAACTGTGCGAGCAGCATCACAGTGTGTCTCATTTATAGCAGTCTGATTAGAAAGTTATCATCATTATGATCTAACTGACGGGCACTGTTTGTCCAACGCTAGCCTAAACAGTGTCGCTGACCACTGATCAGAAAATTACCTTCTATCTATTATTTCCACTTAGAATCATATAAACCAATAATTTTAAGTTGCCTGCAGAAGAACATGCAACAAACGTATGTGTAGTAAATGGAGGCGACTGGAGACAGCGAAAGTGTGTATTCTACGCTCAAAGCTTTGTAAGCATATTCGATTTGACGAAGTATACGCAATGGTGTATAGTGGAAGACATTTTTTGCTCTGAATGTCCAAAAACCGACATATTTGATCGACAAATAAACATTATTAGCTTCCTCAGTCTCTTTAAAGTTTCAGAAAGGCAATAATACCATCACAATACATTAAGTTTAATGTACAAGTTATTTTTAATGCATTTTAAATCCACTATACCTTCATTTCTTCCATCATCTGTTTTACTATATAGAAATTTCGAAGACCAGATTCCGGATCCGGTTTAAATGGACGGTTCCGGTTGCTGGTTCCGGTTCCGGTAAATTTCGGTTCCGGTTATTCCCTGATATCCACATTATAGCATATCGACGTATGGGATCGAGAGCTTATTAGCTGTGTACGCAAAAGGCGTACGTGTACTTACGTTTCACTACGTTCTGCAATCTCGATAGAGTTACTAGTTATTATTGCTTTGATGTGCGGTTTAGTTTAAGTTTGAATGGTTGAAATAACACTATGATGGACGCTTGCATTACATAATCCTTGGGCTCTCAAGTTACATTATTTTGATATTGGGAAGACATAATTAATACCAACTCGTACTGTTAATTTCAAGTTTGGATCCCGTAAAAACTTGTATAAAAATCTGTTCTATGACTATATGCGTGAAAGTTGGAATTAAAATATAATCCGGTATATCGAACAGAAACTATTCGATCCTGAATAAAATAGTGATGATTGAAGGCAAAATTAACCAAACCCACGCACTGGTATAATAA
Source organism: Trileptium ribeirensis (assembly GCA_030248225.1). Classification (NCBI taxonomy): domain Eukaryota; kingdom Metazoa; phylum Nematoda; class Enoplea; order Enoplida; family Thoracostomopsidae; genus Trileptium; species Trileptium ribeirensis. The sequence goes on from JASANE010017805.1 coordinate 34,724, forward strand.
TAGTACTCACTAAACATAATGGTCTATCGCTAGTTCGTGGTATGCGCTAAGCCATTTTATTAGAGATTTTGTTTTAGACTAGGCGCAAGAGTTTATTGATTTGATAAGATTCGATTTGTTATCATGACGAAATAACCAGCTCGATGCAGTGTCGCTTGAAAGGTGGCTGTCATTATTGACGAAGCTGCCGGTGTGTATAATAAAGGTGAAAATTATGTTTACAAATCGATGCAAATTTGAACTGATGTTGACTAAATGAAATTTCTGTTTATTTCAATTATACATAGTTTTCGACAAATGCGAAATTTCGACCAGCTGCGATTTTGACTGCACTTGTTCTGGTTGTGTTAACTTTATACTATACATTGTTTTTATGATTTTTTATTTTTAATCTTTAGGAGTTGGCCACTTAGCTGACAGTTTGATCAGACGTCATCGATTGTCGTTGGTCCGCGTTCGTAAACTAGCAACGTGCATTGGGCTTGTTGTTCCCGGTATTTTGCTGTTCTGGTTTAGCGCTATATCAAATGTGTATTCTGCTGTATTGTAAGTTTCGCAGTGATATACTTGATCAACCAAATCGTGCTGAGTCATTTCTTTGAAACCATTATTCTGGCTGTCAGTTGCCGAGAGCTGATTGGCTGTGCACGCAAAAGGCGTTGGTGTACGTACTTCACTAAGATTTGCAATCTCGAGGGAGTTAATAGCTAATATGACTGCATTTTGACATTTTTTCGCAGCATCCGTCGAGTTGTTTTATTATGCTACTGAAATATTACAAAGTTATAGAAACCGATAGCTTTCAAAATGTTTAGCCTGTTAAAAATAGTGTTAAAGAATTAGTTTCGGCTGTATGCAAGCAGTAATAAGCGCAGTTTATGGCGAACTGCTGTTATAAGCTGTTATAACTTTATCATGTTGGGTGAGATTAGAAAATGATAATTTTGAAGAATTTTGTAAGATAAGATTTCTACATTTATATTTAAGCGAGTTGCTTCATCTTGACTCAGAGTTTCGTGTAGCCGTTAGTAAGAGTTTTCATAAAGATACAGAAATAACTGCTTGACATATTTCACGCTACAGAAGTTGCATGCGCAATACGGTAACTAGAAATCAGAGAATACGTATATTTGTTTAAGTGCAACGAAACGAATACCGATTTCACAAAATTTGTTTTCGTGCAACTGGGAGTACAGGATAACTCTTATGCAAATATCGTTCTTGTTCATTTTGTTTATTTGTTGATCGTTATTTTGTTTGTCAGTGTTGTTCTTACCACAACATCCTGGGTGTCCGCATCCCGGAAAGTACTTGAAAATTCAGAAAAATCCTTGAGTTTCGTTTTTCTCATTGAAAATCCGGAAATTTCACATAAAATGGCCAAAATCTGGGAATTTAACCTGAGAGTCCACGAATTTACTGTGTATTTTTGTCATTCATATCAGGACAAAAAATGTGGAAATAAGTTCTGTCTAATCATTTAAGATATGTATTGTATGAGCTAACTTAACGTGACTCCACTAACCATCCTATTTTGTATACTTGGCATAGTTACGTAAAGCTTCTTGGTCGGATGCAATTAGGTACGAAACTGTTTCAAATACAATACTATGCAATTGAAATCTATTCATTTAGCGTCTCGAAAATTCAAGTAAAATTACTGAAATTTTTGAGAATGAAAATTACTTAAATTTGAATTAAGCAGGTTTTGTTGGCGAACATCATCGAGAGTTTAACTATAAAGACAGATTTGTTTATGACGTCACTATTGCAATACTTGTTTTCGAACACTGACTAATAACAACACACGGAATACTTTCCATGAAATTTTTAAAGAAGTTTCTTATTGATTTTTGTAGCATCAGAGATATTCTTTAAAATTCAAAGAACTAATCTTTGTAATTTCAATCAAATTATCCTATAAGGAATATCTGATGGTAAAAATGAAAGAAACTTCCTTTAAATTTCATGGAAAGTATATTGAGTACCGTTTGTCTCATCGCCAAAGTGGTGAATTCTGAGTGTTGAACATGTGATTTAGTGAGCCGTTTGCAGCTATATTGAGCATCAACTTACAAAATGATCCGAATATCAGCCTTGTTGCTTTAATCATTGATGAGATGTATATGGGTGAATTGCTCAACAAAATGAAAGCAATAACACCCATATACATAGCTCGAGCGATTGTGTAGATATTATCTTTATCGTGTATTTTGGGTCACATGGGCTCATTGAAACCCCATTGTCACCAAGAGGATGCGTCGTAAAATAACGTGTAGTAAAGCATGGTGCACAGCCTTTTAGAGCTTTTGTACCTCTAAAATCAGCCTAATTTGGCTAAACCACCAGTTATCGAGATATACTGCATAACGTGTTTTTTGTAGCACCCGTTTTTGTATTTAATTGAAGGGCACAAATTGATATTTTAAGGTTTCGCGCAAGTCAGCTCGCCCAGTCAAATTTGAGTTATGCGTGTCAACCGCCAAAAAAGCAGATACTGACACCATCCAAATTTACCACTCTGGCCAGTGAGAATTATTTGCTATGCTTGTTCCACTCACTACACTAAGAATTCAACTTGTGAATGTTATATGTAGTAGAGAACCGAATTCGTGCATTATGAAAATCGCCAAAATTTTGTTCAAGCACAATGTATAATTTCTGGCACTTGGATTTTATTTTTTCAATTTTCTGTTAGCGAAAAACCGAATTCACCATATTCACCGAAATTCTGCATTTTTGTAACAAGGGTTTGTGATTCGATATCTATTGGTACAAAATAAGATGGTTGGTGGGGTCATCTTAAATTTACTCACGCATAATTTTTTGTCGTTTACTATCCGAGTAACGAGAATATTTTTATAATTCCAAAGCGCGCGATTATATTTAACAGCCCGCGTGCCCACTCCCAGTTATTGAGAACGGCGGTGTCGGCTGTGGTCCGACAAATGTAAAGCGAATTTAGTAACGTTTGTCTGTACAGCCGTAAACGAGAATATGTGTTGGTTAAGTAAGATAGATTCTTGCTAAATTACACGATATTTTTAAAATGATAGGGTTGAAACTGACGATTATGTGTCCTTTGAATTTAGGTGAAAATATTATTAAATGCCCGGAAAATCCCGCAAATTCACTCTTCGTAAGATCTCTGGCCTGTCCTCAGGTGTTCGCAAAGCGGAGGGCATTGGGGTCCAATGTTCATTTTTGGAGGAAGTTTAGTGTCAAAGTAGGGAATTTGTTCTATGTGCTAAATTTCTATATTGTTAGGCACTGGTACCTGATATTCTCAAACTATATTATAACCGGTTTACATTATAAATAGTAGTAATTAATGTTTAATAATATTCAGTATGCAGAAAACATGAGTTTAGGCTTAATATCATAAATTTAATTGAACATGGGGTTTTCGACGTGAAGGGTGTACGAACCAGGGGATTTGAAAAGTAGGGTTCCCCCATACTGTCGATAGGCCGCAGATTTGTCAGCTGTAAAATCCGTAAAGTATTTTCAGCCTGATATCATTAGTCATGGCAGCACTAGCTTTCAATTCCGCTGGTCACCTCAGCAACCATGCTGATATTTGCCCAAAACACGCTGGCATCTCGTTTGCTATTTCAAATACAATAGTATGTTAGAAGATACATTCTATGCTAATCTAATTACATAATCATATTTGTGAAGACTTTATATTATTAATGCGATATTGAAATGTTGCTGCTAATTTATAAATACGCTTCTCTGATGTTTTTGTAGTAGCCAAGTGTATAAATAGTTTAACATGTCGTGTCTGAAGCATAGGTATCTAGAGACCCTCTGTTTTCGTCCGAGAGCGGTGGTTGTGCAGCAGGGGTGGTAAACAGCGTGCCGGATAAAAATAAACGACAAATTACCTATAATTGCTAAAATTTTCCGCGCGCCATCGTGACCAGCTGGGTTAGTTGAGCGTCGAGATGGGCCGACCGTTGGGGGTGAATCTAACCGCCCCGTGGGTGCATATGATCTTATTTTGTTATTTATAATTTTTGTGCTTAAAGCCAATGTTGTCTGGCAGCTGTTATCCGACGATATCAGAAAGCTGTTCATTTTGTATAATTTTTATTTCTGTTTGTTTATCACAAATAATATTTAGAATCTATATTGTTATTTTAAGCCTGACAAAATAACGTAACATGTTACACACAAATCTGCATTTATGGGCGCTTACATTCTTAATTAGCCAGGCAGTGTAATGTGCTACAATGGCGTTTGTGTTGATTTGTAGCACAGCATTACATATAACGTTTTAAAGTCCTCACTGTTCATGATCGAACTCAAATAAATTCACCTCAAATTATCGTTTTTTAACTTGCTTAATTTCACGGTTGAACATTACGCAGTATACTGGTTTGCATTTTCGGTGCTGGCATACCATTATTTTCAGTGTTTCTTTCGTTGGTACTTTAATAAGTGTATTGCTACGTAGTGATTAAAATATATAATATTGTTGCAGGCTACTATTCCTGGTGTGGCAGCTGGGCCGCTTACTGCTGAAGTCGTTACACAGTCAGGAGGTAGATGGTTTCCAGTGTTTATTCTCGCCGGATGTTTGAATTTTGTTGGATCTATTATTTATGTTAGTCATGCATCTGTAGCGAACATATTTTAGCCGGCAACGGCTAGTGTTATTGCATAACTTTGTAATCTGTAATATACCGGGTACTTCTCAGAGGATTTATATTGGTTGTAATGTTGAATTCGCCCGTCATTTATCACGCTTTTTAAAGCCAAGGTAACATTGAGCGGCATAAGTAAAATGTCGAACCTGCTGTCGTTTTTATGCCAAGCTTTAACCTAAGCTGGGGTCCTTATACGAGCTTTACGCTTTAGTCTTATTCTAGGGCCCATATAAGGACCTATGCATTAACATACACAGAACTGCAGGTCAATATTTCACTTATGCATCTCAAGGTTAATACTTTGGCCTTAATTTGTATTATTCTGCGATGTTTCATAGTGGGCTATTATGATTATCTTGTCACATTAAAACACTTAGAATCAGAATTTTTGATAAATTATGTTTAAAACGGATTATAGCGTCTGTCATTCTGTTTTATTTACTGCCGTGGTAAGACTATGCGGAAGTAATTACCATTTAAAATCTACGGTGGCTTGTAGGTGTGCGAGAAGTAGCTATTCACAACTCTTTAGACCGCTGGAAATCTTTCCCAAAATATAACATGCTCAAAAATGTGCAGCTTGCGTTTTATTAGTATCATTGTTATATTATATTCCTAAACAAACTTGCTCATACAGGCCAGTGTCACCACTATTTTACACTGGTGAAACTAGCGTTAAAATTTTTTACACTCAGTTTTAATTTATGTTTTTCGCTCCTAAATAGTCGCGTTTTATGGAATTGCCGTCGCTCCTAGTCTTCGGAGTTATCCCTCCCAGGTTTATGGCAGGCATGGTGAGCCATAAACAAGACTATCCCAACTTTGTTCTTGGACCACCAAATTACACAACATCCATGTTCCTAGACCACCAATTTATACCCCAACCATGATCTTTACCAATAAATAGCGCCCCCCCCCAAGTTGTTGTACCTGTAAATTCAGTTAAATAATTTTCAACAATCTTTGCTAAATTTGACTGAAGAATTTGCGCGTTAGAGTTTAGTTGTCAAGAACATGGATGCGGCATAATTAGGTGGTCCCAGAACACGGTAGGGTAGTTATGTTTATGACCTACCATGCTGGCCATAAACCTGGGAGTAGTATGGTGGAAAAACAACCGTTCCGCACCGCGTTCGATTATGTAGAAAAGTTGAAGAATGTCACACCATTAAGTAGACTCGACCATGACCAACTGTTGATCCAACAATAATTGACCATCCGTAACAATGAATTCCATGAGAGGTAATTGTCAGTTCAGCGAGTATAAGTATATGGCTATTTCTTTATTGCAAATATAACTTATAAAAAATATAAATATAGTGCATTATTGTGTGTACACAGTTTCATTAAAATTAAAGTCAAATAAGTATATCAGCTAGTATATTTATTATGTTTAAATTTTTATGTAATCTGTTGGCGGTTATTAAATAAAAATTGTTACTTTGCTAATTTTTACTGGGCGATTGAATTTTGACGTCGTAAATTTAAAGCTGAACAACTTAAAGTGGCGCAAGCTAGAGGTTTATTTCTGGTTTACTAACTAGATATCAGGGCTTAATATTTGGAAGTCCATGTGTCCTTTGAAATTCGATAAACTGTTCATCAGATACACGTGGAAGCAAAATTTACTTTGCTTTTATAGCAATATCGTTTTTGCGTATGTTTTGCTGTTCGGTTGCATAGCGGAACGGACCCAGCTTTTTTGTTTCCATGATTAATGGTGGAATTTTGTCAAAGCAGGTTTTATTTGTGGGCCACCTAGGTATTAGCGTAATACCTATTTTACACGAATACATTACCCTACGCACCCTGTTCCAAATATTATAATGAAATTCGGCTGTATAATATCCCCTACTAAACTTAAAGTCACCTAGCTAACCATCCTATTTTGCAATTCGCCATGTCGAATCCACATCCATTGTTTCGGAACAAATAGGATATTCGATTCAATGCTAGCGCAGACTTAATGTTTTCATTCGGATTATAACAATTCCGAAACATTTCATAGCGTTGAAACAGGATTCGCCTCTGTTCGTGAACAAATTTAATGTAACTGCAGCGTCATAAACGGACCGGTCATATTATATATCAGTTGCTGTTCTCGGACAAGTCCGATAAAATTCTGTTCACGAACATATTTGATATTTGCGAACAAATAGTAGGATTTTCTGACGTACAAGAAAACGTTTTATGAAGAAAGTTTCTACAAAAAAACAAAATAGGATGGTCAACGGGTTCATTTTAAGTTTTGTTGTGCATTATGTTTTTTGTTAACGACCCAAGCGCTAGCATAGCCGCTAATTTTGGTGTTTTCCCGCTTAGATTATTTCAAACATGGTAAATAGAAGCTTTCTCGTGAAGAGCTGTAAAACCCTAACTTTAACCGTTTGTATAAATTATAAAACTGCTGCAGTGGATGCTGTAAAATTGGTTTACAAAAATTTTACGTGCTAGATAGATGCTAATGGCAGTAGCTATATAGTATATAAATTATTAGCTAAAACATTGTTAGTAATCACGTCTTACTGTTGTATGTAAGTAATCCCGTCTTACTCTTGTATTTAGTCTCAGCCCACGCCGCATGCAAAGCAAATGTAATGTGGTGATTGGGTCCGGAATTAATAATTATCTGTTAGCGACGGTGCTGCGTGGAACATAACGTAATTTCATAGCATGTAATGTCACCAGTCTCATGCGACACACATTACATCCTGTTAAAGAACATCGCTTTAAATGGACTGAAAAATTTTTAAGCGTTCGTCTGTAGAATTTTTGCAGTACGATTCTTCCTTCGTTATATATGAAACTACAACATTTATTTTCAATTATATACAAATACAATATTAACTATGGCAGCTCCAGTTGGAAGAATGCTGCAGTTGATCGGCGAAAAAATTGGAGGTGTAAGAAGAACTGATTACGATCCCAGTTTTGATGCTCAGGTTGGTTGATTGACAAACATTTGGCTAACCTTCATAACAATCTTGTGCTGGTGTCTAAAGACCTTAAAAAATTCACCATTCGCTAAAGGAATTTGCAGTTCTGCCTTTAAAACGATAATGTTTCACACGGTTTGGTCATTTAAAATGGTTGTTTTGTCGCCAAAATTTTTAACATATAAATTGGCAGTAAGTAATATTGCTAAATGCCCAGTATTATTTCTTGAAGAGGGCTTTGTTTTGAATTGGATCTCATGACTGCGATGCGGCTAGCAGCTATGTAAATACTGGCAATTCGATAGACGTATCAGCCGAACTTGAGATCCAGTTTCATCGGATCTTGTAATTTCTCGTTTATGGCGTATCTTTTTGGTGCCAGCGCTGTAAATGATTCAGCTGTATAACTTACGCATTATCAATACGACGAAAGCAAAATATGAAATTTGGCCCTTAATATGTTTATCCCTCAACTCTTACAACATTTGTGACATGCCATACAAAAGCCTGTGAAATATTTATCAGTTTATGCCACTCCGAAAAGGGAAGTCGCAGAGCAAGGAAATTCTGGGGTGGACTAGCGTCGTGCTGCATCTGCGTTGACTTTCTCATACATTTGAGAAATACGTAAACTGTCAAACGCAACCAAATGAAAAATTTACATGCCAGTCTGTTTCTTAATATCAGACAATATATTTAAGCTAGAAAATTTTTTTAATTTTATATTATGCATTCAGGATCTACCGTCTAATATGTATCATATTTCGCATATTTGTGTACTGTTTCATACATTATTTGCGTGGTGTGGTTTACATATGTGCGGCGGATCTTTATTTGCAGTGTAAAAATAACAAAACAATTTTGCTTGGAGATTGATGAATCGGTTTTCTCTGCTGCATAAATTTTTAGATTCATCTGTGTAAAAATATAACTGTACTTTGTTGGATTTTAGCACTTTTCATTAAGAAATATGGCGCATATATATTACGAACCTTCACATATTTGCATCAAGTAGAACACTTGTATTGCATAAATTTAAATACATATACGACAAAGCAATATATACAAAAATGTTGTAGGTAATCCGTAGGTGTCGGAGTTCCGTCGGCTCAGGGGCAGACTGTTCCGGCGGGGGAGTGGGGATTTTTGTAACTTTTAGGAGCTCATGATTTTCTCAAATTTTGTAAATTTTCGTCAATTTTTGCCAAATTTTTCCAGTTTTTGCTAAACTTTTTCACAATTGTTTCAAGTAGGATAATTTACTTTAAATTTTGACCTAATTTTCGCCAATATTTTAAAAAATTTTCCGCGCTCGGTCGGCGCACTATGCGTACATAATTGGAATTTGGGCATTTTTAATTTTATGCGTTTACTTGATAAAGCGTCGTACATATTTATATACATAATAAAGTAATAGCGTCGTACAAACGTAATAAAGCGTCGTGCTATAAAACATATGCTATCTATATAACCATTTTTGTATAGAGTTTAGTCCAAAAATGTTTAGTCTCGTTTCACTTTGAGCCTGGCGGAATAGGAAAAGATCCCGAAAAGTAGCACGTGAACCTGTACTGCATTTACAGACGTTAAATGAAAGTTCGTAAATTTACAAGCTTTATAACACAAAACCGTAAAAAAGGTTTTTCAGCAACAATAGGTAAACATGTTGATCTAAGTCTCAAAACCGCAACAGTTCGCGTCAAGACCGATTTTGAGCCCTCACTGACACCGATTCGACAAGCCGTTAAGTCATAAGTGGACCGGATTTATCGTAATTAAATATTGTATGGTCCAACTACCACTAGTGATGGTGTCATATTTAAATGATTCAAGGCTCAACTATGGATGGTAATTGGGAATATATTAAATATTTAAAAGTTAACGCCTCCAATGCGTTATATGTGATACTGATTAGCAATATATTTTGTGCTTCTATACGGTTTAAGTGAAATTTATATAAATACCGTTCCAAACGTATCGTAAATTATAGTAAATTTTAGTATTTGTCTTTCTATATATATTTTAGCGCTCTCTAGAACATATTGTGCTACATAAAATTACTGAAATCTGATATTCTTTGGGTAACTCGGTCCCAAGACATGTGAATCTCACTATTATTCTCGGATAAGCGACATTACATATGTTCATTACAACAAAATGTTTATTTGTGCTTCACACTAAAACAAATACGAATACTACTTTCACATTAAAACAAATACAAATATTCTAGATGCCAGAGGTGTTTACCCATAAAGGTCGAACCTTAATTCCTTTAAATCATATTGGTTACACCCTCGCGCCGACGGCGGTAGTAACATTATAAAATTCTGTCAGTTATGAGCAATTTATGCAAACTGTAGCAATTCTTATCTGATTAGGAGTAATGGCGAAACTACAAGAAATGCACGCAGGTAATTTTTTAACCATGCATTCTTGAAAGATGTGCTCCAGACTTTAACTGTTGTAGTTACCTCTTGTGTAAAGCCACCGTGATGAAGTTTGCATTTAAGATACGCACCGCTGAACTAACGAAAGAGCATACTGAAAGATTAATAGATAAGATCGAAACAGTACTGCAACCGGATAGTGCGATTCGATTTGAAAAAATGTTGTGTCCTCCAGAAGGTTTATCGAAATTAGAAATACTGTCCCAGGTAAGAATTTGCCATAACATTGTTTCTATATCTGTTGTGTGAAACAAGTAAACAAGCCAGATTTTTAAAGGTCCATGCATATAGACCAAAACGAGGAGACGTAACACGAAAATGATAAACCCATTTTTTATAACATGATCAAGATTCAACTTTAGGTAGGATTACATAAGTGTGGTACTGCCAATAGCAGTCAGAGAATAGTTTACATTTTCTAACATGCGAATTCTTGTCATGATGTGAAATATATAATTTAAATAACTTATGACACCTACTAGGTACTGCTTATATATAAACTGACAGGTTTACGCCTACTAGAAGGGAAATTCAGGAACATTACAAAAACGCACATAATTCCATAAAAAATGGTAAAATAGTTAGAACATGGAATTAAAATCCGAATATGCAACGAAAATTTATATTTTTGGCGTGCATAATTACGTTGAACAGAATATTGGGTAAATGGCCCTAGCATTACAGAGTTACACAGGAATATTCGAAACACAGGGAGTTTTGTTACAACTATTAAAAATATGCCAGATTAAGGGCGCGTAACAGCGCAAATGACGGACCGGCGTCGGATCAGGATATTCCTTTGAAAGTATTTTATATATTGGAATATCAACGTAGAATACAATATTTGTCTGAATATAATCCTAAGATTTTAGGAACTTGGAATAAGGATGACCTAATTATCGTGCTATTTGTATAAATTGTCATAACGGAGCCACTCAGCGCAGAGGCGCCAGGAATATGAAGTATAAATGACACCCAAATCCTCATTTATGCCGCTGCATAGGCGCTACGTACGGTTCGGCATAAGTTTGGCCAGCCTGATATTTAACAGCATACATATCTAAGCTTTTCAGCATTTCCTTCGTTTTTAGCCACCCCGTAGTGTTTTCTGTTGTTTGCGATAGCACAGCTAAATGAATTGGCGTTTGTGTAATAACCGGTGACGCAGCTGCATGGCGCAACTTCCTAACACCATGCCCATACGACCCCGGCTATCGTAACCTCAAGGGTGGACCGTGAATACTATATTTTGAACCTATTCTCGTCAGACCGAAGAAGCTACGGAGCTTAGCAGGCCGCAGGTGATTTTTACGGGGCGCGCTCCGACCCTGCCCGAAGGCGTCGTGCACTTGTCGAATCTCGGGTATGATTTCTGAGGTCTCCCAGGGAGGTTACTACTGACACCCTGCTC
>JASANE010017807.1:0-23513 GCA_030248225.1 Trileptium ribeirensis
GTTACTCGTTCAGTTACGTATTGCTAACTCCAAAGTTTGTATGTATAAAAAGTCGAGTCGGGTGCCTTCCCGTTTGGGGGCAGGGGGTCCCTAGTCACGACACTCCAAAGTTTGTATGTATAAAAAGTCGAGTCGGGTGCCTTCACCGTTTGGGGGACAGGGGGTCCCTAGCCACGACACTCCAAAGTTTGTATGTATAAAAAGTCGAGTCGGGTGCCTTCCCCGTTTGGGGGGCAGGGGGTCCCTAGCCATGACACTCCAAAGTTTGTATGTATAAAAAGTCGAGTCGGGTGCCTTCCCCGTTTGGGGGGGGCAGGGGGTCCCTAACCGCGACACTCCAAAGTTTGTATGTATAAAAAGTCGAGTCGGGTGCCTTCCCCGTTTTTGGGGCAGGGGGTCCCTAGCCACGACACTCCAAAGTTTGTATGTATAAAAAGTCGAGTCGGGTGCCTTCCCCGTTTGGGGGCAGGGGGTCCCTAGCCACGACACTCCAAAGTTTGTATGTATAAAAAGTCGAGTCGGGTGCCTTCCCCGTTTGCGGACAGGGGGTCCCTATCCTCGACACTCCAAAGTTTGTATGTATACAAAGTCGAGTCGGGTGCCTTCCCCGTTTGGGGGCAGGGGGTCCCTAGCCACGACACTCCAAAGTTTGTATGTATAAAAAGTCGAGTCGGGTGCCTTCCCCGTTTGCGGACAGGGGGTCCCTAGCCACGACACTCCAAAGTTTGTATGTATAAAAAGTCGAATCGGGTGCCTTCCCCGTTTGGGGGCCAGGGGGTCCCTAGCCACGACACTCCAAAGTTTGTATGTATAAAAAGTCGAGTCGGGTGCCTTCCCCGTTTGGGGGGCAGGGGGTCTCTAGCCACAACACTCCAAAGTTTGTATGTATAAAAAGTCGAGTCGGGTGCCTTCCCCGTTTGGGGGCAGGGGGTCCCTAGCCACGACACTCCAAAGTTTGTATGTATAAAAAGTCGAGTCGGGTGCCTTCCCCGTTTGGGGGCAGGGGTCCCTAGCCACGACACTCCAAAGTTTGTATGTATAAAAAGTCGAGTCGGGTGCCTTCCCCGTTTGGGGGCAGGGGGTCCCTAGCCACGACACTCCAAAGTTTGTATGTATAAAAAGTCAACGCTATTTACGTGATCTCAACTAAATACATATGTTTTAAAATTTAACAGCTTTAGCCAAAAAATTTTTGTAAAATTCATGTTATAGAATGTATTTTCAGTGAAATGAAATGAAATTTTGAATCTGATATCTATATAGCAGTATAAATTTGTAGGGTTCACTAACTTTTGAATTGCTAGGATATAGATATATATATATAATTATTTCTATATCAATAATGACGTGAAGACACAAAAATTTGTTCAAAATTAATGTGAAGTTCACTCCAAATCTGCGAAAATTGCAAATCTGATATCTATATAGCAGTATAAATTTGTAGGGTTCACTAACTTTTGAATTGCTAGGATATAGATATATATATAATTATTTCTATATCAATAATGACGTGAAGACACAAAAATTTGTTCAAAATTAATGTGAAGTTCACTCCAAATCTGCGAAAATTGGAAAAAGGTAAGATTGTTGCTTTTAATGCTGACTTTAGTGTTTTGGCGTTTAGAACTAAACAGGCCATAGCATCCGGTTTAGACATAGTTTTTTTAGACTAGTTGAGACTCGGTAAGGGACTTTATTTGTTTACGCAACTGTTGTGAACATTCAGTTTTATGTCACTCAAGATTCATTGGAATTTTGTATAACCTTGGCCCAGCCGTGTCTGGAAGTTGAGTAATAAAGCGTTTTCGAAAGCTTGTTTACGATATACTAATCAGGCCAGCAATTTGCTGACAACGTCTCCGATTGGGGGCAGAACGAAGGGCACGATTGCCTATAGCTTGATTTCTGAAGGGCACACCTGTCCCTTTTTTGTTCAGGGGTATCTGACTGCGTGGTTAAAAGTTTATAAAAAACTGAATATATAACTAAAAAACAAATAATCTCAAGAAATATCAGGAAATCTCATATAGAAAACAGAGTTCACTAATTGTTGCCAAATATCAGGGTCACGGTTGGGCATTGAGAAAACTCGAATATCAGGGTACGGTTGGGCATTGGAAAACGCATCAAATATTACGGTCACGGTTGGGCGGTGGAAAACCATCAAATATTAGGGTCACGGTTGGGCATTGGAAAACCATAAAGTATCAGGGTCGCGGTTAGGCATTGGAAAAACCATCCAATATCAGGTGTGCATTGGAAAAATCATCGAATATCAGGCTCACGGTTGGGCATTAGAAAAACGATCAAATGTCAGAGTCACGGTTAGGCATTCGTGAAACCATCAAATGTCAGAGTCATGGTTGGGCGTTGAAAAAACCCTCAAATATTAGGGTCACGGTTGCGCATTATAAAAACCATCAAATATCAGGGTCACGGTTGGGCATTGGAAAAAACGATCAAGTAGTGATGTATACTACTTCGGGGCATGCCAATTTATTTGGTACTGCTTCCACAGGAAGTCACTGCTGATCGGAACGGTTTCATTATACTTTTCAACATGAATATGGATCGTTTCTTGTAGATTATTATTAGTTGATCGCTTAAAGGCAAACAAACACCTCATTAACTAGCGTTGCAATCGACTTATTCATACAATAACATGATTTACCGATTTTTATAAATTAAAGCAGCAACGTAACAAATAGTTACGTTCCATTTTACTTCACAAATGATGTGTCCTACCGGAATCTCCAGGTCAAGTTTCCCTCACTTGGCGATCAGTTCATTCACTAACCCTGGGACTAAGCCTAAGTATAGCCAGGGCTCACATTTGAATTGAATTCGTTGTTACATTTTTTCAATAATATCTATATACTAAATTTCCAGTAAGGTACTCATGTCTGGCTTTCCCCATAACTATTACAGGGTAGTTACGTTGTGATCCGGATTTTGATTCATACTCAATCGAGTTTAACCGAAGCTTTATTGCTACTTGTGCTTTTGGGGCAAAGCGTTTTTAGGAAGAAAAGTTTGATCTTCGTTTTGACCAAAGCATAGCAATCTTGCTTAAGTATAAATGCCTTGTGGCATAAAATTTTGCAAACTCGAGACATGCTGTTGCATTTTACGAGAAACAATAGACTCATAGAAAGAGTGCAGGATCATTGTTCACGCCACCATTCAAATATATAAGGTTGATTTCAGAGTCGAAAGCGGGGCTGAAAGCACTGCCTTGCAGCTGGAGTAGAGTAGGGCCTCGGGGGAAAGGTTACGAAGCCTCAGAGGGTATCCCTCTGAACCCTGTTTCGGTACGCAAGGCTATAACTCAAAAAATATTATCTATGTTGCTTGAGCAATTGATAAAATATATAAACCATATTATTGTGATTCCAATTTTCATCAGGACAGAGGACGAATTACTGACCAAACACACTTACATAGCTTGAGCTGTTGGAGATATTACCATTTTCGTGTATTTTTGGGCCCCATGGATCCATTGGAAAGTCTTTTCGACCCAACCCTGCAGTATAAATCATGAAAATAGCAAGACACTATTTTGCAGCTACATAGGGGATTAATTGCTTCACAAAAATGATACCAGAAACTCTAATTATTGAGATATTTTCATTTTGCTGTATTTTGGGTCTATGGGGCCATTTTGGAATCTGGTTTCAGCCAAATCCTACATCCTAAGAGAACCACATAGTAAAACATTAGGGGATTATTAGCTCTATAAAATTAGCTCAATTTGGCTCAGGTGTCTACATCGGTTGTCGAACCTGTTACACTGACCCGATTTGGTTCATATGTTTACACTATATAATCATTAACTTTGGTATGTTATAATGCAGCTTTACGGCATTAATGTTCACATGTAGTTTCATTTCCATTCGTATTAAAATATTAACATATTAACTCCCGGATTAATCTGCGTTTTGTGCCATGTTTGACAAACTCAAGCCGTCACCATGGATATAAGCCGGGTCGTGCGTGTAAAAGCGGCGTACGCAAACCATTGAGCTATCTAGGAGCTGTTGCTTGGTAAAATTTTTGAGGAATCTCGTATTACAAAGGAATAACAGCGCATGTCCAAACTGAAATTATACTGTGTAAATTATACAAACTGTGTAAACACATCAGTACACAATGTGAGCTGTGCTGTTTTGTGGACACTGAGTTTAAAAGGATTAAAGTAATTTATCTCAGAAAATGAAATAAATACTAACTACCAAACGATCTCAGCTCAGCATTTAGTAACTACTATATCGTGCCTTACGCTGTGAGACAAGTACGTGCAACTTAGTGCTTTAAGAGCTTTGGTCGATATGTATATACAAACCGAAAAGCTATGGCCAAAATGTCAAAAAAGTAACATCAAAATACGATAGTTTTGCAGAATTATTTAGAACACAAATTGTGTTTATACGCAAGGTGTAAAGACGTGTCCACACGCTCAAACTTTTCGCTCAAATTTTGAGCTCAAAATTTGAGCTAAAAATTTGGCAAAATTTTGATCAAAATTTGACAGTAATTTTTAAAGGAAAATTGCGATGTTTCAAAATTTGAGATCAAAATTTGAGCTCAAACTTTTTCAAGTAATACATCTCGTCGATGATTGGCTACAGGAATATGACTGAATAGTTTGAACAGTGTTCACACGTTCAAACTTACCAAAAATGCAAAAAAGATGCTTTCAAATTTTTATTAAATTTTGATCAAAATTTGAGCAAAAAGTTTGAGCGTATATCGAACACGCCTTAACTCATCAGATGGGTATAGTTTGAGTGCAGCCTAGGCATGCCTGATCTAGCCTTATCGGTTTAACTTTTCTTTCTTTACTGTTTATTATTTTCGATTTTATTCTGTAGGTCTCTGTATTTTACTGACGCTACTTTGTTCTTGTTCTAGGTTTTGATGGTCTTCAGTAATTGAAGCATGGATGAAAATACGGCTAGTGTTGTGGAATTTCTGGAAAATCATCTAATTTGTTCGGTAAGTTTAAATTCTATTTCTTAGTCTCTGTTGGAAAGATAGTCAAGTTTTAACCCGGTTTGAGGATGCAAACGCATTTCTCTCTATCGTATGTGGAGTGGTAATAGTTGTATATAAGCTTAAATTCTATTTCTTAGTCTCTATTACAAAATATGTCAAGGTCTAACCCGGCTGAGCGATGCAAACGCATTTCTCTCTATCCTATGTGGAGTGGTAATAGTGGTATATAAGCTTAAATTCTATTTCTTAGTCTCTATTCAAAATATGTCAAGGTCTAACCCGGTTGAGCGATGCAAACGCATTTCTCTCTATCGTATGTGGAGTGGAAATAGTAAGCAAGCAATCCAGACTTTCGTAAAGGTTTATATATTGGTGCTGTTCGGGATTTACCTAAATGAATATCATCGCTATAGTTCCACGATGGATTTTGAGCAGAGTATGATATTTCTCGACATCATCATATGTATAAAGTCGTCCAGCGTGGCGCGATGCATTTCGCCCGGAACTCAGGAGTGATCCCCAAGTTTTGAAGGTGACGATATCATCAATAAAAAATATGTTCGACCCCTCCTGGTTTTGAGGAGGGTCATTTTACCGCCCCCCTTCTAAACATGTTGCGGACGTGGTAAAACTTTAGGATTAGAGAATAAGACCCTGAAAACCTGGTGTCCTGGGTGGGTAATGCATTTCTGTCAATGGCATCGTCATCATCAGTAGGGGCTAAATAAATCGCGTCATGCCGGACGCGTTTCCACAGTGCGAAGTGATGTCCTCGTCTTGAAAATCCATCCTGATATTATTTATATCGCCTTTCTTCAAATACATTTTAGCGGAAGGATTTCCTGCACTGTAGGTTGTATTCCGGTTAAAGCCAAATATTTTACGAATGGAGATGTACGGCGAACTGCGCTAGCTTTTGTCCCAAACTTGGATATCTATTTCCGAAATAGTTTTATACACCCATGTGTTATGTGTGTACGTTTCTGGATTAGAGTCTAATATTCTTAGTTTAGATAAATAGTAATTCATATTATATTTTAATATTTTCAGCGAATTCTGAAGACAGGACTTCCGAACACTCTGCAGTCGAAAACACTGTTCGCAGTCATCGCTCAACTCTGCAAAATATTGAAAGTGCGAAGGGTTTAGTTACTCGTATTTTCCAAATCGCCGCTTTGCCCTTCTATCATCGATTTCAAAATTTTTCGCTTATAAATAGTAATTCATTTATATTTTTATTTTCAGCGAATTCTGAATACAGGACTTCCGAACATCTTGGCAGTCGAAACACTTTCTCAGTCTCGCTCAACTCTGCAAAACTTGAAAGTGCGAAGGGTTATTACTCGTATTTTCCAAATCGCCCTTTGCCCTTCTTCATCGATGTTCAAAATGATTTTATCGACGGAAGCTTAGCATTGGAAAGGTTCCGCAGTCAGAATCCTCAAGAATATATAGAGCGAATAAATGTTCTAATTGAAAAGTTTCACGAACAATTTAGTGTGATTGTGACAACACTTGATTGGCATCCGGCTAACCATATTTCGTTCCACGATAATTTGTATTTACGTAAGGATCGGTGCTCAAATCCGAATGCGGCACCGTTTGAACGAGTCCATTTTCGACCGACAAAAACGCCCTCATTTTTCTCCAAGTTGTGTAGCTCTAAAATCGGCGACGACGACGAGTCTGAATCGCGACGCTACGAGCAGAAATTATGGCCGAGGCACACTGTTGCAGACAGCTGGGGCGCACAGCTTTCGAACGTTCTAAGGCTGCCCAAAAATGTCGCTACCGTTCGTAAGGGCACTAATCCGGAGCGGGACTCGTATTCAGCATTCGATCCTACCGATAGTCTCGCATAATCCTTGAAGCTTATCAAATTACGGATGTGTTTTTTGTGGTATTGCTTACGACATTTGTGTTGGGTCGACTGTCTTGGATGCATCAGAAAATGGGTAAGTGGATGAACAAATTAGCTATTTTTACTTGAAATGTTTTTGTAGTGTAGGTACATATTGCCTCATGGATGCTAGCTTTTGATTTCTTGTTTCTATTTCTCCATTAAATCAGAAAATTCGACGAGTCTTTATCGATCCTGCCATGACTTCGAAGTTGCAATATTTTAGGTCGTGCACGTTTGCGCTACTAAATTTGGAGCTACTACTCCAATTTAAACTATTTCGCTGAATTTTATGCTTAAATCTTTTCAGAACTTTTATCCATATTTGTTTTTGCAATTTTATAATTTTAAATTTTAAAAATGCAGTGGAATGTGCTTATAATGAAATGGCATATAGAAGAGTGCCTTATAGTGAAATGCTCAGCTGATCGCGATCAAATTGTTTAATATAAACGTGGATAGAATCCAAATGTCTTTATAATGAATTTTTTTGATTCGCTCCAACCGATTTCGCTGCATATAATCGTATTCTACCGTACATAATTCTGTATCATTTCTTAGGCTTTTTAGCTTTAAAAATTTAGTCTGTCTTTGAAACCAAAACCTTTTTAGCGTAACTGATGGTTTTTTGTATTAGACGAAGTTAAGTGACGTGCTGGTATCCACCATCCCTACCGGATAACCAATTCTCGTTTTATAACAATAAATATTTTATGTGCGAATTCGGTTTCGTCTCACACTGATCGCCTCAAAAAGCAAATCGGCCTTTCTCTTTTTCTATTTATGCCTCGAAATTCCCGAACCCTAAAACTACCAATTCTCGTGTTATAACAATATATATTTCATGTGCAATCAGAATTTTGGCGTCTCACACGTGATCGCACTCAAAAAGCAAACCCATTTCTCTTTTTCTATTTGTGCCTCTGAAATTCCAGACATTGACTAGAACGTTTGGTTTTCTCAAAGTTTAGGGCACCTTTTTCACATTATTGGCGGGATCTGGTCCGCTCATTTTTTGAGGTTTGCAAGCTATTTATTGTGCTTTAGCGCTATTGTTTGTGACTGAGATTGTTTAGATGCGTCGTTTTCATATTAAAATTCAATATCGTTTATATGAATATATGAATACAACAGTTAGGGAGAGGAATAAAAGTAAATTTTTGGTTAGTCGTTCTTGAACTATTCATTAAAAAATTTGCTTTCAGTTCACTCACTAACTGTAGAGACATTTAGAGTTTTGTAAGAATACTGTCTTCTGAGTGGCGAATTTAAAAAAAAACCAAAATTCAGAACTATGCTGAGTCGAACTGACATTAGTATAATTGAAGGGCTGGCCGACAAAGAACCACCAATCTGTGTAAACATATCACGGTTCGTTCCCGTTATTTGTTCCTTGTTGTTGTTGTATAAATATAGTTTTGAAAATTTTACAATTTTAGGTTCAACGCGTGTCTGATTAGCAATTGCAGTGTAGCGCTTTCGTTGCAAGATGCCGAGGCAATGAATCGCCGCATACGGAATGCCGGTGGAATTGTTTGTAGCCTTTCGACAATTTCACCTGTTTTAAATCGAATAAAATATCCGGTTGAATGGTTGGACCAATTGCTACGGTGTTAGAGAAAGCACTAAATGCAGTGCGAATGCAGTTCCATTTATTGAATAGCCACGATCGATGATCAAATTATGGGCGCCTTAAGGAACGGTCTGATGTATTATGAATATTAATGAATACATTCGAATCTATTTTAGCTAGTTGGTGACTTAACTGAGTTAGTATTCGCGTTCTTTTTTGCGATTGCATAAACGATGCTCTAGTCTGCATAGAACTGCTAAGCATAATTACACACATGTGAAATTTTGCCTTCAATGGCTATTTCTCCGATATCTTATGACTTATCAGGTGATCCTCATAATTTTCTGTCCAACAAGTAGAGATTATTACAAGTCAAGAATATTGGCACTTAGACGCCTTGTATCGAGTCAACTGCTTAAGAACGTTTGACAGAACCTTCTAGGTACGATAAGAAAGCCCAAAATTAAAATTTTTTTCTGTCAGCCGGTCGTAGCACATTCCAATGGTGTTTTCGTGTAAAATTTTTTTAAGCACGCGGGTGCTCACGAAAACTGGAGGATTGTCTACAACCATTAGGTACGTACCCGCGATCTCAGAGGATTTTTCAGGCCCGCGAAGCCCGCAAACTATAACCACATATAGGAGACTTAATAGGAAGGCTTTATACAATTAATACATCTGCATTTAGTTGCTTAATGGTGCATTCTTGACAGTGGCATTCGCCGCCCATGCTAAATGACGAAAAAAGTAACCCGCTTTCATTCTTCATCCCTACCGCTTAACCAGCCACCTAAGCGAAAGCTTTCCCTTTGGAGGATGTTGAGGTCTCAGAGGACCGATCCAATAGGTCGCATAGATTTCGGTCGGATACCGACTAACACAACCTTTATATGGCGTGCGATAAAGGAAACAAACCACACACTCGAACAACGCTCTGTGAAGAGAACACTTTAGTCATTTCGATGCCAACGGCGCCTGCATAATAAAGGGAACCGCGAAATGGTCACGAAAGGGAATTATCTACTATAGTATAGAGAATACTATACAACGGGTGCTAAAAGATCAACCAAGCTTTCAGGTTATTGCTCACTAACACGAGGCCAGCATGTTTTTTGATGCCCCTTAACCAGACGGAACCAGGTATATAATGATTTCTTCAATAGCTGATACAACTGAACACGCAGGATTATGCACGTTACTGGATCCCACTACCCGTAGGTATATATAGTCCCTACAGCGGGTATCACAATAGTTTAGCTAATATTACAGGCACGGCCCGATGTTACCCATATCTTGCACAGCTCTAGGACATCATGTGAAATACTTTTAACGGTGCGTCAAAAGCCAAAGGCGAAATTTTTTTAACAATTTACTTTGCATGGTATATATATTATGAAGTCCTTGCTAGAGAAACGTCTGCTAATGCAAACGGATCCGACCTCTACACGGTTTATAGGTACTTAATTTTTGGGCTTTCGGGTAGTAAGTTTCTCTAATTTATCATTAGGGGCTTGCTTTTTGTCATCGTGTGTTTAGCAGTCGGTTTATATTGAATATGCTTCTCTTCTTATGTTTAACTCGATGACGTTTCATCCGCTTTGATCCTTTTGTGGCCCCAGTCTCTAATTATTCTTATAGTTAAACGAAAATTGCAACGTATGTATAAACCCAAATTAAATAATTGTAGTTTTATAAAAGTCCACAAACTGACTGTCTCAAATTTAGCACACTGAATAGTAAAAATTGTTCGTTAACACTCAGAATTCAATAATTGATTATTTTTATCTGCTCTTGTATCTTATTCATTGTTTTTCCATATCTTGTGTAGTGATAACGGGTCCTGGTGACTGAAAGTGTGTTTTGAGAGAAGCTTTTGCTTGCGATACGATGTGTAAATAAGTTAATTTGGAAAAGCGGCTTAGATATATTATTCAGAAACTAAAAACATATATTATAGTTAATAGCTTAAAGTTAACACACAGCTCCAAATTAGTACTTGTAACAGTTTGTTATTAAATATATATGTATGCATAATTAATTATATAATTTACTAAACGGTGTATGGGAATCTGTGTATATTATCTTTTAAACATTAATACTAGTTTGTGTGTTTGGAAATATCATTTAATATATATTAATTAAACTTGAAAGATTATTCTTTGATATTCATCGAAAAACAGAAATGAAATTTAAATAGACAATTAAAATCAATATCACATGGTGAACAATGAAAGACAAAAATTGTGGTTAAGATGATCAACCAAGTGACTTTTATTATTTGTATGTACCGGGATTAACTTGTCAGCGATCTTCGGACCATAGGCTATAAGGTAGTGTTAGCAAACGCTGCATCTCAGCGGTGAATAAGCTATAAGTGGCTTATAAAAACTGATTTACTCCATATATTTATAGTTTTTCATGTTGCAATAAAAATTAAAAAAACCCAAAAAGATAGTGCAGCCGAACGGTATAATAGTAAATATTTGAAAGATTTTTGAGGTGATGATTATAATAATCCCCGTTGGTTTCCCAAGTAGGAATACTAATAATTATTGATTAATCATTGTACGGTGTATAATTTGTGCCAATTTTCCACAAATTTTTGCCATCTGTGCCCATTTTTCACAAGTTTAACCCAATTTTGGCCAATTTGCTTAGGTGCCCGGTGTGGGTGGATTGGAGAGCCTTCAGGGGCGGGTAAATATAGTATAAGTATGGCGGTTCCGACGATCAGGAGCAGATAAAAATAATCAATTATTGAATTCTGAGTGTTAACGAACAATTTTTACTATTCAGTGTGCTAAATTTGAGACAGTCAGTTTGTGGACTTTTATAAAACTACAATTATTTAATTTGGGTTTATACATACGTTGCAATTTTCGTTTAACTATAAGAATAATTAGAGACTGGGGCCACAAAAGGATCAAAGCGGATGAAACGTCATCGAGTTAAACATAAGAAGAGAAGCATATTCAATATAAACCGACTGCTAAACACACGATGACAAAAAGCAAGCCCCTAATGATAAATTAGAGAAACTTACTACCCGAAAGCCCAAAAATTTAAGTACCTATAAACCGTGTCAAGGTCGGATCCAGTTTGCATTAGCCAAACATTCTCTAGCAAGGACTTCAATAATATATATACCATGCAAAGTAAATTGTTAAAAAAATTTCGCCTTTGGCTTTTGACGCACCCGTTAAAAGTATTCACATGATGTCCTAGAGCTGTGCACAGATATGGGTAACATCGGGCCGTGCCTGGTATAGGCTCAACTCTTGATTCCGCTGTAGGGACTATATATACCTACGGGTAGTGGGATCCAGTAACGTGCATAATCCTGCGTGTTCAGTTGTATCAGCTATTGAAGAAATCATTATATACCTGGTTCCGTCTGGTTAAGGGGCATCAAAAAACATGCTGGCCTCGTGTTAGTGAGCAATAACCTGAAAGCTTGGTTGATCTTTTAGCACCCGTTGTATAGTATTCTCTTATATGCATAGATAATTCCTTTTCGGTGACCATTTGTGGTTCCCTTTATTATGCAGGCGCCGTTGGCATCGAAATGACTAAAGTGTTCTCTTCACAGAGCGTTGTTCGAGTGTGTGGTTTGTTTCCTTTATCGCACGCCATATAAAGGTTGTGTTAGTCGGTATCCGACCGAAATCTATGCGACCTATTGGATCGGTCCTCTGACGAACCTCACAACATCCTCCAAAGGGAAAGCTTTCGCTTAAGGTGGCTGGTTAAGCGGTAAGGAATGAGAGATGAAAGCGGGTTACTTTTTTCGTCATTTAGCATGGGCGGCGAATGCCACTGTCAAGAATGCACCATTAAGCAACTAAATGCAGATGTATTAATTGTATAAAGCCTTCCTATTAAGTCTCCTATATGTGGTTATAGTTTGCGGGCTTCGCGGGCCTGAAAAATCCTCTGAGATCGCGGGTACGTACCTAATGGTTGTAGACAATCCTCCAGTTTTCGTGAGCACCCGCGTGCTTAAAAAAATTTTACACGAAAACACCATTGGAATGTGCTACGACCGGCTGACAGAAAAAAATTTTAATTTTGGGCTTTCTTATCGTACCTAGAAGGTTCTGTCAAACGTTCTTAAGCAGTTGACTCGATACAAGGCGTCTAAGTGCCAATATTCTTGACTTGTAATAATCTCTACTTGTTGGACAGAAAATTATGAGGATCACCTGATAAGTCATAAGATATCGGAGAAATAGCACCATTGACAGGCAAACAACATTTCACATGTGTGTAATTATGCTTAGCAGTTCTATGCAGACTAGAGCATCGTTTATGCAATCGCCAAAAACAGCAACGCGAATACTAACTCAGTTAAGTCACCAACTAGCTAAAATAGATTCGAATGTATTCATTAATATTCATAATACATCAGACCGTTCCTTAAGGCGCTACCCCATCCATTTGATCATCGATCGTGGCTATTCAATAAATGGAACTGCATTCGCACTGCATTTAGTGCTTAGTTCTGACGCCGTAGCAATTGGTCCAACCATTCAACCGGATATTTTATTCGATTTAAAACAGGTGAAATTGTCGAAAGGCTACAAACAATTCCACCGGCATTCCGTATGCGGCGATTCATTGCCTCGGCATCTTGCAACGAAAGCGCTACACTGCAATTGCTATGAATATGCGTTGAACCTAATCTTAAATTTTCAAACGATATTCTATACAACAGCACATACGTAAAACAATATGAATTACTGTTAGATGTTTATAATATATCTTGTTTGTTCTTTGTCGGCCAGCCCTTCAATTATACTAATGTCAGTTCGACTCAGCATAGTTCTGAATTTTGGTTTTTTTTTAAATTCGCCACTCAGAAGACAGTATTCTTACAAAACTCTAAATGTCTCTACAGTTAGTGAGTGAACTGAAAGCAAATTTTTTGAACGAGAGTTGAAGAACGACTAACCAAAAATTTACTTTTATTCCTCTCCCTAACTGTTGTATTCATATATTCATATAAACGATATTGAATTTTAATATGAAAACGACGCATCTAAACAATCTCAGTCACAAACAATAGCGCTAAAGCACAATAAATAGCTTGCAAACCTCAAAAAATGGGCAAGGAAACCCGAGTCCCGCCAATAATGTGAAAAAGGTGACCCTAACAACTTTGAGCAAACACCAAACGTTCTAGTCAATGTCTGGAATTTCAGAGGCACAACATAGACAAAACGAGAAATGGCAGCATTTGCTTTTTGAGTGCGATCATCGTGTGAGACGCCAAAATTCTGATTCGCACATGAAATATTATATTGTTATAACACGAGAATTGGTTAGTTTTAGGGTTCGGGAATTTCAGAGGCATAACATAGACAAAACGAGAAATGGCAGCATTTGCTTTTTGAGGCGATCATCGTGTGAGACGCCAAAATTCAGATTCGCACATAAAATATTTATTGTTATAAAACGAGAATTGGTTAGTTTTAGGGTTCGGGATGGTGGATACCAGCACGTCGACTTACACTTCGTCTAATACAACAAAACCATCCAAGTTTACGCTAAAAAGGTTTTGGTTTCAAAGACAGACTAAATTTTTAAAGCTAAAAAGCCTAAGAAATGATACAGAATTATGTACGGTAGAATACGATTATATGCAGCGAAATCGGTTGGAGCGAATCAAAAAAATTCATTATAAAGACATTTGGATTCTATCCACGTTTATATTAAACAATTTGATCGCGATCAGCTGAGCATTTCACTATAAGGCACTCTTCTATATGCCATTTCATTATAAGCACATTCCACTGCATTTTTAAAATTTAAAATTATAAAATTGCAAAAACAAATATGGATAAAAGTTCTGAAAAGATTTAAGCATAAAATTCAGCGAAATAGTTTAAATTGGAGTAGTAGCTCCAAATTTAGTAGCGCAAACGTGCACGACCTAAAATATTGCAACTTCGAAGTCATGGCAGGATCGATACAAGACTCGTAGGAAAAGATCTGATTTAAATGGAGAATGGAAACAAGAAATCAAAAGCTAGCATCCATGAGGCAATATGTACCTACACTACAAAAACATTGAGTCAAAATTGGCTCATTCTGAGTGCCACTTACCCATTTTTGAGTGCATCCAAGACAGTCGACCCAACACAAATGTCGTAAGCAATACCACAACAAAACACATCCGTAATTTGATAAGCTTCAAGGATTATGCGAAGAGCGTTGTCGGTAGGATCGAATGCTGAATACGAGTCCCGCTCCGGATTAGTGCCCTTACGAACGGTAGCGACATTTTTGGGCAGCCTTAGAACGTTCGAAAGCTGTGCGCCCCAGCGTCGCAACAGGTGCCTCGCCATAATTTCTGCTCGTAGCGCGGATCAGACCGCGCGTCGCGATTTAGAGCTACACAAGGAGAAAAATGAAGGCGTTTTGTCGGCGAAATGGACTCGTTCAAACGGTGCCGCATTCGGATTTGAGCACCGATCCTTACGTAAATACAAATTATCGTGGAACGAAATATGGTTAGCCGGATGCCAATCAAGTGTTGTCACAATCACACTAAATTGTTCGTGAAACTTTTCAATTAGAACATTTATTCGCTCTATATATTCTTGAGGATTCTGACCTGCGGAACCCTTTCCAACTGCTAAGCTTCCGTCGATAAAATCATTTTGAACATCGATGATTAGAAGGGCAAAGCGGCGATTTGGACAAATACGAGTAACTAAACCCTTCGCACTTTCAATGTTTTGCAGAGTTGAGCGATGACTGCGAACAGTGTTTTCGACTGCAGAGTGTTCGGAAGTCCTGTCTTCAGAATTCGCTGAAAATATTAAAATATAATATGAATTACTATTTATCTAAACGAAGAATATTAGACTCTAATCCAGAAACGTACACACATAACACATGGGTGTATAAAACTATTTCGGAAATAGATATCCAAGTTTGGGACAAAAGCTAGCGCAGTTCGCCGTACATCTCCATTCGTAAAATATTTGGCTTTAACCGAATACAACCTACAGTGCAGGAAATCCTTCCGCTAAAATGTATTTGAAGAAAGGCGATATAAATAATATCAGGATGGATTTTCAAGACGAGTACATCACTTCGCACTGTGTAAACGCGTCCGGCATGACGCGATTTATTTAGCCCCTACTGATGATGACGATGCCATTGACAGAAATGCATTCCCACCCAGGACACCAGGTTTTCGGGTCTTATTCTGTAATCCTAAAATTTTACCACGTCCGCAACATGTTTAGAAGGGGGGCGGTAAAATGACCCTCCTCAAAACCAGGAGGGGTCGAACATATTTTTTATTGATGATATCGTCACCCTCAAAACTTGGGGATCACTCCTGAGTTCCGGGCGAAATGCATCGCGCCACGCTGGATGACTTTATACATATGATG
Organism: Trileptium ribeirensis; assembly: GCA_030248225.1. NCBI lineage: Eukaryota > Metazoa > Nematoda > Enoplea > Enoplida > Thoracostomopsidae > Trileptium > Trileptium ribeirensis. The sequence goes on from JASANE010017807.1 coordinate 15,875, forward strand.
ATGTCGAGAAATATCATACTCTGCTCAAAATCCATCGTGAACTATCGATGATATTCATTTAGGTAAATCCCGAACAGCACCAATATATAAATTCTTACGAAAGTCTGGATTGCTTGCTTACTATTACCACTCCACATACGATAGAGAGAAATGCGTTTGCATCGCTCAACCGGGTTAGACCTTGACATATTTTGAATAGAGACTAAGAAATAGAATTTAAGCTTATATACCACTATTACCACTCCACATAGGATAGAGAGAAATGCGTTTGCATCGCTCAGCCGGGTTAGACCTTGACATATTTTGAATAGAGACTAAGAAATAGAATTTAAGCTTATATACAACTATTACCACTCCACATACGATAGAGAGAAATGCGTTTGCATCCTCAACCGGGTTAGACCTTGACATCTTTTGAACAGAGACTAAGAAATAGAATTTAAACTTACCACAAATTAGATGATTTTCCAGAAATTCCACAACACTAGCCGTATTTTCATCCATGCTTCAATTATTGAAGACCATCAAAACCTAGAACAAGAACAAAGTAGCGTCAGTAAAATACAGAGACCTACAGAATAAAATCAAAATAATAAACAGTAAAGAAAGAAAAGTTAAACCGATAAGGCTAGATCAGGCACGCTAGGCTGCACTCAAACTATACCCATCTGATGAGTTAAGGCGTGTTCACACGCTCAACTTTTTGCTCAAATTTTGATCAAAATTTGAGCTCAAATTTTAATCAAAATTTGAAAGCATCTTTTTTGCATTTTTGGTAAGGTTGAACGTGTGAACACGGTTCAAACTTTTCAATGATATTCCCGTAGCCAATCGTTGACAAGATGTATTGACTGAAAAAGTTTGAGCTCAAATTATGATCTCAAATTTTGAAACATCGCAATTTTCCTTTAAAAATCACGGTCAAATTTTGCTCAAAATTTGACCAAATTTTGATGTCAAATATTAAGCTCAAAATTTGAACAAAAAGTTTGAGCGTGTGAACACGTCTTTACACCTTGCGTATAAACACAATTTGTGTTCTAAATAATTCTGCAAAACTATCGTATTTTGATGTTACTTTTTTGACATTTTGGCCATAGCTTTTCGGTTTGTATATACATATCGACCAAAGCTCTTAAAGCACTAAGTTGCACGTACTTGTCTCACAGCGTAAGGCACGATATAGTAGTTACTAAATGCTGAGCTGAGATCGTTTGGTAGTTAGTATTTATTTCATTTTACTGAGATAAATTACTTTAATCCTTTTAAACTCAGTGTCCACAAAACAGCACAGCTCACATTGTGTACTGATGTGTTTACACAGTTTGTATAATTTACACAGTATAATTTCAGTTTGGACATGCGCTGTTATTCCTTTGTAATACGAGATTCCTAAAAAACCAAGCAACAGCTCCTAGATAGCTCAATGGTTTGCGTACGCCGCTTTTACACGCACGACCCGGCTTATATCCATGGTGACGGCTTGAGTTTGTCAAACATGGCACAAAACGCAGATTAATTCGGGAGTTAATATGTTAATATTTTAATACGAATGGAAATGAAACTACATGTGAACATTAATGCCGTAAAGCTGCATTATAACATACCAAAGTTAATGATTATATAGTGTAAACATATGAACCAAATCGGGTCAGTGTAACAGGTTCGACAACCGATGTAGACACCTGAGCCAAATTGACCTAATTTTATAGAGCAAATAAGCTTTAATGTTTTACTATGTGGTTCTCTTAGGATGTAGGATTTGGCTGAAACCAGATTCCAAAATGGCCCCATGAGACCCAAAATACAGCAAAATGAAAATATCTCAATAATTAGAGTTTCTGGTATCATTTTTGTGAAGCAATTAATCCCCTATGTAGCTGCAAATAGTGTCTTGCTATTTTCATGATTTATACTGCAGGGTTGGGTCGAAAAGACTTTCCAATGGATCCATGGGGCCCAAAAATACACGAAAATGGTAATATCTCCAACAGCTCAAGCTATGTAAGTGTGTTTGGTCAGTAATTCGTCCTCTGTCCTGATGAAAATTGGAATCACAATAATATGGTTTATATATTTTATCAATTGCTCAAGCAACATAGATAATATTTTTTGAGTTATAGCCTTGCGTACCGAAACAGGGTTCAGAGGATACCCTCTGAGGCTTCGTAACCTTTCCCCCGAGGCCCTACTCTACTCCAGCTGCAAGGCAGTGCTTTCAGCCCCGCTTTCGACTCTGAAATCAACCTTATATATTTGAATGGTGGCGTGAACAATGATCCTGCACTCTTTCTATGAGTCTATTGTTTCTCGTAAAATGCAACAGCATGTCTCGAGTTTGCAAAATTTTATGCCACAAGGCATTTATACTTAAGCAAGATTGCTATGCTTTGGTCAAAACGAAGATCAAACTTTTCTTCCTAAAAACGCTTTGCCCCAAAAGCACAAGTAGCAATAAAGCTTCGGTTAAACTCGATTGAGTATGAATCAAAATCCGGATCACAACGTAACTACCCTGTAATAGTTATGGGGAAAGCCAGACATGAGTACCTTACTGGAAATTTAGTATATAGATATTATCGAAAAAATGTAACAACGAATTCAATTCAAATGTGAGCCCTGGCTATACTTAGGCTTAGTCCCAGGGTTAGTGAGATAAACTGATCACCCCCAAGTGAGGGAAACTTGACCTGAGATTCCGGTAGGACACATCATTTGTGAAGTAAAATGGAACGTAACTATTTGTTACGTTGCTGCTTTAATTTATAAAAATCGGTAAATCATGTTATTGTATGAATAAGTCGATTGCAACGCTAGTTAATGAGGTGTTTGTTTGCCTTTAAGCGATCAACTAATAATAATCTACAAGAAACGATCCATATTCATGTTTTCAAAGTATAATGAAACCGTTCCGATCAGCAGTGACTTCCTGTGGAAGCAGTACCAAATAAATTGGCATGCCTCGAAGTAGTATACATCACTACTTGATCGTTTTTCCAATGCCCAACCGTGACCCTGATATTTGATGGTTTTTATAATGCCCAACCGTGACCCTCATATTTGAGGGTTTTTTCAACGCCCAACCATGACTCTGACATTTGATGGTTTCTCCAATGCCTAACCGTGACTCTGACATTTGATCGTTTTTCTAATGCCCAACCGTGAGCCTGATATTTGATGATTTTTCCAATGCACACCTGATATTGGATGGTTTTTCCAATGCCTAACCGCGACCCTGATACTTTATGGTTTTCCAATGCCCAACCGTGACCCTAATATTTGATGGTTTTCCACCGCCCAACCGTGACCGTAATATTTGATGCGTTTTCCAATGCCCAACCGTACCCTGATATTTGATAGTTTTTCCAATGCCCAACCGTGACCCTGATATTTGGCAACAATTAGTGAACTCTGTTTTCTATATGAGATTTCCTGATATTTCTTGAGATTATTTGTTTTTTAGTTATATATTCAGTTTTTTATAAACTTTTAACCACGCAGTCAGATACCCCTGAACAAAAAAGGGACAGGTGTGCCCTTCAGAAATCAAGCTATAGGCAATCGTGCCCTTCGTTCTGCCCCCAATCGGAGACGTTGTCAGCAAATTGCTGGCCTGATTAGTATATCGTAAACAAGCTTTCGAAAACGCTTTATTACTCAACTTCCAGACACGGCTGGGCCAAGGTTATACAAAATTCCAATGAATCTTGAGTGACATAAAACTGAATGTTCACAACAGTTGCGTAAACAAATAAAGTCCCTTACCGAGTCTCAACTAGTCTAAAAAAACTATGTCTAAACCGGATGCTATGGCCTGTTTAGTTCTAAACGCCAAAACACTAAAGTCAGCATTAAAAGCAACAATCTTACCTTTTTCCAATTTTCGCAGATTTGGAGTGAACTTCACATTAATTTTGAACAAATTTTTGTGTCTTCACGTCATTATTGATATAGAAATAATTATATATATATCTATATCCTAGCAATTCAAAAGTTAGTGAACCCTACAAATTTATACTGCTATATAGATATCAGATTTGCAATTTTCGCAGATTTGGAGTGAACTTCACATTAATTTTGAACAAATTTTTGTGTCTTCACGTCATTATTGATATAGAAATAATTATATATATATATCTATATCCTAGCAATTCAAAAGTTAGTGAACCCTACAAATTTATACTGCTATATAGATATCAGATTCAAAATTTCATTTCATTTCACTGAAAATACATTCTATAACATGAATTTTACAAAAATTTTTTGGCTAAAGCTGTTAAATTTTAAAACATATGTATTTAGTTGAGATCACGTAAATAGCGTTGACTTTTTATACATACAAACTTTGGAGTGTCGTGGCTAGGGACCCCCTGCCCCCAAACGGGGAAGGCACCCGACTCGACTTTTTATACATACAAACTTTGGAGTGTCTTGGCTAGTGACCCCGTCACCCAAACGGGGAAGGCAACCGACACGACTTTTTATACATACAATCTTTGGAGTGTCGTGGCTAGGGACCCCCTGCCCCCAAACGGGGAAGGCACCCGACTCGACTTTTTATACATACAAACTTTGGAGTGTTGTGGCTAGAGACCCCCTGCCCCCCAAACGGGGAAGGCACCCGACTCGACTTTTTATACATACAAACTTTGGAGTGTCGTGGCTAGGGACCCCCTGGCCCCCAAACGGGGAAGGCACCCGATTCGACTTTTTATACATACAAACTTTGGAGTGTCGTGGCTAGGGACCCCCTGTCCGCAAACGGGGAAGGCACCCGACTCGACTTTTTATACATACAAACTTTGGAGTGTCGTGGCTAGGGACCCCCTGCCCCCAAACGGGGAAGGCACCCGACTCGACTTTTTATACATACAAACTTTGGAGTGTCGTGGCTAGGGACCCCCTGTCCGCAAACGGGGAAGGCACCCGACTCGACTTTTTATACATACAAACTTTGGAGTGTCGTGGCTAGGGACCCCCTGCCCCCAAACGGGGAAGGCACCCGACTCGACTTTTTATACATACAAACTTTGGAGTGTCGTGGCTAGGGACCCCCTGCCCCAAAAACGGGGAAGGCACCCGACTCGACTTTTTATACATACAAACTTTGGAGTGTCGCGGTTAGGGACCCCCTGCCCCCCCAAACGGGGAAGGCACCCGACTCGACTTTTTATACATACAAACTTTGGAGTGTCATGGCTAGGGACCCCCTGCCCCCCAAACGGGGAAGGCACCCGACTCGACTTTTTATACATACAAACTTTGGAGTGTCGTGGCTAGGGACCCCCTGTCCCCCAAACGGTGAAGGCACCCGACTCGACTTTTTATACATACAAACTTTGGAGTGTCGTGACTAGGGACCCCCTGCCCCCAAACGGGGAAGGCACCCGACTCGACTTTTTATACATACAAACTTTGGAGTGTCGTGGCTAGGGACCCCCTGCCCCACAAACGGGGAAGGCACCCTACTCGACTTTTTATACATACAAACTTTGGAGTGTCGCGGCTAGGGACCCCCTGCCCCCAAACGGGGAAGGCACCCGACTCGACTTTTTATACATACAAACTTTGGAGTGTCGTGGCTAGGGACCCCCTGCCCCAAAAACGGGGAAGGCACCCTACTCGACTTTTTATACATACAAACTTTGGAGTGTCGCGGCTAGGGACCCCCTGCCCCCCAAACGGGGAAGGCACCCGACTCGACTTTTTATATATACATACAAACTTTGGAGTGTCGTGGCTAGGGACCCCCTGCCCCTAAACGGGGAAGGCACCCGACTCGACTTTTTATACATACAAACTTTGGAGTGTCGTGGCTAGGGACACCCTGCCCCCCAAACGGGGAAGGCACCCGACTCGACTTTTTATACACACAAACTTTGGAGTGTCGTGGCTAGGGACCCCCTGCCCCCAAACGGGGAAGGCACCCGACTCGACTTTTTATACATACAAACTTTGGAGTGTCGTGGATAGGGACCCCCTGCCCCCCAAACGGGGAAGGCACCCGACTCGACTTTTTATACATACAAACTTTGGAGTGTCGTGGCTAGGGACCCCCTGCCCCCCAAACGGGGAAGGCACCCGACTCGACTTTTTATACATACAAACTTTGGAGTGTCATGGCTAGGGACCCCCCTGTCCGCAAACGGGGAAGGCACCCGACTCGACTTTTTATACATACAAACTTTGGAGTGTCGTGGCTAGGGACCCCCTGCCCCCCAAACGGGGAAGGCACCCGACTCGACTTTTTATACATACAAACTTTGGAGTGTCGTGGCTAGGGACCCCCTGTCCCCCAAACGGGGAAGGCACCCGACTCGACTTTTTATACATACAAACTTTGGAGTGTCGTGGCTAGGGACCCCCTGCTCCCAAACGGGGAAGGCACCCGACTCGACTTTTTATACATACAAACTTTGGAGTGTCGCGGCTAGGGACCCCCTGCCCCAAAAACGGGGAAGGCATCCGACTCGACTTTTTATACATACAAACTTTGGAGTGTCGCGGTTAGGGACCCCCTGCCCCCCCCAAACGGGGAAGGCACCCGACTCGACTTTTTATACATACAAACTTTGGAGTGTCATGGCTAGGGACCCCCTGCCCCCCAAACGGGGAAGGCACCCGACTCGACTTTTTGTACATACAAACTTTGGAGTGTCGTGGCTAGGGACCCCCTGTCCCCCAAACGGTGAAGGCACCCGACTCGACTTTTTATACATACAAACTTTGGAGTGTCGTGACTAGGGACCCCCTGCCCCCAAACGGGGAAGGCACCCGACTCGACTTTTTATACATACAAACTTTGGAGTGTCGTGGCTAGGGACCCCCTGCCCCAAAAACGGGGAAGGCACCCTACTCGACTTTTTATACATACAAACTTTGGAGTGTCGCGGCTAGGGACCCCCTGCCCCCAAACGGGGAAGGCACCCGACTCGACTTTTTATACATACAAACTTTGGAGTGTCGTGGCTAGGGACCCCCTGCCCCAAAAACGGGGAAGGCACCCTACTCGACTTTTTATACATACAAACTTTGGAGTGTCGCGGCTAGGGACCCCCTGCCCCCCAAACGGGGAAGGCACCCGACTCGACTTTTTATATATACATACAAACTTTGGAGTGTCGTGGCTAGGGACCCCCTGCCCCTAAACGGGGAAGGCACCCGACTCGACTTTTTATACATACAAACTTTGGAGTGTCGTGGCTAGGGACCCCCTGTCCCCCAAACGGGGAAGGCACCCGACTGGACTTTTTATACACACAAACTTTGGAGTGTCGTGGCAAGGGACCCCCTGCCCCCAAACGGGGAAGGCACCCTGACTACTACCCCCCCCCGACTTTTTATACATACAAACTTTGGAGTGTCGTGGATAGGGACCCCCTGCCCCCCAAACGGGGAAGGCACCCGACTCGACTTTTTATACATACAAACTTTGGGAGTGTAGTGGCTAGGGACCCCCTGTCCCCCAAAACGGGGAAGGCACCCGACTCGACTTTTACATACAAACTTTAGAGAGTGTCATGGCTAGGGACCCCCTGCTCCCAAACGGGGAAGGCACACCGACTCGACTTTTTATACATACAAACTTTTAGAGTCGCGGCTAGGGACCCCCTGCCCCAAACAGGGGAAGGCACCACAT
>JASANE010017809.1:0-17103 GCA_030248225.1 Trileptium ribeirensis
TATTGCTTAGGTGCGTTCATACACCTAGTTTTGGAAAAGACCTCGGTGGACTTTTTCGTTTCCAGCCTGAGTTAATACTGGCTTTTATACATTAAAATGTTTCATATTCTGCCTGAGCGTGTTAAGCTGAGCCTTAAATTATAGTTAGTTCTATCCGTGTATATAATATGTTGAAAATGTTTGGACTCAGTTTTTTTTCAGGAAAACGCTTTGTTCTTGTCGCATTTCCGAAAAATTTCATATGGTGCCGTAGCTGTTTCGTAATTACGGCATAACCATCTGATTAAAATTAAAACGTTAAGGTTAGACTCATTTTTAGCAAAAGTTCTGCAGCCGCAATACAGTTCACATTAACTGAACTTTAAATACATATTTAATATTCATATGCTAGCAATTTTTTGTAGATTCTTTCCGTATAAAATAGAAAATATAATATAGTGTTTATTGTTTGCAATCAAATCTAGTAGTCGAATTTAAATTAGATATGGGCTTTATTAGAATTCTTGTTGGTCTCCCAACATTTCCATTGTTTATATTATACCTCATCATTGTCTTATCCTACCGTTTTTGGCGACGCCATGTACCAGTCTTTAAAATATCTCAGGTAAGTGACTTTTGCTGTTACAAAGCTTAATTTATTTAATTGAAACGTAGCGAGCGGCGCTTCCGCTGACGGTGCTAGGGCAAAATCGTGAAAATTTATTTGTTTTTGTTTGTCGCTGTCATAACTAATGTTCGGATTCGAAAAATGATGACGATCCGTCATTTAGTTGAGCGCGAACACATACTACCTCATCTTACGGGTCAAAATGGCAAAAACAGGTATTTAAGGGTTCTCAACCAAATCTGGCCATACGGGTACCAGTGTTTCGCAGCCTACATCTCGCGGCAGGCGTTGCTTCGAAAAACAAGACTACCATCGAAATCTACAACCTTTGCTGACGACGACTTTTTGTGGGACCATTTCCTGATAGGCTGTGGCCCCGAATATTCTTCGTCGACCCTTTGCCAGAAATAATTGTTTTCAAATTACAGAGTGTTATTGCTTGTTTTTCCTAGTTTATTAAGTACGCTGAATACGATGATTTTAGTATGTAAAGTCCTGCTTGACTATATTATACTAAGCTCTCCATTCGCTGAAAATTCGCCAGCGGGCCTGAACTGGGGAGCGCGTAATTTTCCTAGGTGTTATTTTGCCAAGAGCTTTTGCAATATTTTTGGCTTCAGAACCGAATTTTAGTACAAATTTTGATCACATTTTATGTATTCTGGACTGATCGGAAACGAAATCTGCCAAGAAGCAATTAACCGGAGAGCTTAAAATTTTGCCAGGGGGGGCATGAACCGGGGGCACGTGTTTTGACCGAGGATGAACCGAAAGATGTCGGGCCCCCATCACAATTTGGAAAAACCAGTTATACCTTTCATAGAGTTCCAACGGTTTTATGGTCGACGAACCCGGTTTCAAAAATGTAAGTGCGTTTTCATTTGTCGGATTATGCATTGCGTGCAGGGCTTCAAGAATGGTCTATATATAGGTATTCAGAACGTAGTAAAACGTAGTAGAGACTGCGCGTTGCAGGGGTGAAATCTTTTAAATTCCGTCTCTGTGTGTGTGATCGGCCATAGCACATTACTAGTTCTAAAGGCTGAATGCAATGATTAGTTATCTAGATTCCAGTGTTCATATTTCATTCCTTTTTTCATGGATTTTTAATGTGTTTAGGGTCAATGAGCCTGATTTTTAGAATCTAGTATGTCTTCTGTAATTTGGTTATGTATTGCGTTTATGGCATCAAGAATGATCCATAATGTTTTTTCGTACGCCGGATATGACGGCTTCGTTATTTAAAGCCCAGCATGAATATTTCATGCCTTTTCAGAGGTATTCAAAGGGATTAGGGTCGATTAAATCTATTTCCAGTTTGGTTATGCATTTGAAATGGGGCATCAAGAACGATCTATATATTGGTTTTTCGGTGCGCTGAATACAATGATTGGTTGGTTATCTAGATACCAACACTAATATGTATGCGTTTGTAGTTTTCGATGGGTTTAGTATCGATGAGGTTTTAGGGGTTTCAGTGGCTTTAGGATCTATAGATTTTAGTGTGGTATATACATCGAACGCAAAGCATTTATGAGCAATTACGGAAATTAATAACTTATAGATGAAACCACGCTCGCCTCATTTCACCCTCGGTTGCGAGATAATAGTTATTGTTTAAAGTAAAAGGGTACCAGTCAAACATAAATCTTTACATGTTTACGTGCGTAGAAGTATAAGCAATATATGCAGACATATGTATATCGCTTGAGGTATTAACATCGGTATGATGTGTAGCACCACCCTCGTTAGCTCGTACTATGCACGTATAATCTGTAAGTTGCTTATGTCTCATTTTATGAGGCATCAAAACATCCTAAAATGTTTTAATAATGTAAAGCCATTATGTATAATTTCTGTGAATTTCGATAATATTTTTGTTTTATAGGTGATGCAGTTCCACAACGCTCTGTGTGTTATTCTTAGTGCCGTTACCGCGATTCTATTTTCGTACGCGCTACATCACTCTGTCTCGATTTATGACAAGCGATCGGATTCAGGTGCAACGGTTGTGCTAAGTTGGGCTTTTTGGCTATATTGGATAACGAAAATTGTGGAAATATGCGACACAGTATTCATGATGTTAAGAGGGAGTGCCCGACAGGTAAGGTGTAAATATTTGAACCGTATCAACTTGAACTTCCTTCTTTTACCTGGGGAAAGTACTGCCTATTTGCACCGGTATAATCAACCATATGTTCTATCTACATGCGATCCAGAGAACATTTTTCCTAATTATTTTTCTTAATTGCAATGTTGCTTCCACGTTAAATATAGTACTCGCCAAAAATTACTGTCGCTCTCTCAAAATGAATTTGTTCTAAAATAGAATTTATTGATTTAAATAGTTTGACAATCTCGAGCGACCCACTCGTTCGAAATGCGAGTCATTTCTGGTGCGTACTGTACACTGTTAAATCTTAGTACGGAATGTAAAGAAATATTATTAACATTAAGGAGTTTATTGAAATTTGGAAATTTGTTCTTTTTATATATGTACGAAATTAAAATTATGTCCTCACTATAATGCGAAAATCTATGGGAAATATTTCCTAAAAGACGTTAGTACTGAACATTTTGTGCTATTTTTTACTGTTCAAACAATTTTAATTCTAACCAGGATCACGGAATTCGTTGAGCAGGGCTTGATAACAGTTCGGTTTGCGAAGATCGGTGACCGGCGTACGTCCCCGACCTTCGGGGGACAGAAGGAATTGGACTGAAATGTACGACTGAAGAGGTAGCAACACTAGTGTTAAAGTTGTGGCAGTTTAAAGTTAACCTTAGGACTTTATTCCTAAGTATGAACGACATTGTTCATTATTTCACCAATAGCTTTGTTAGCAGCAAAAGTCGCAAAAATTTCTTTTTTGTCCGCCTGTGGAGATCGTAACTTATAACCTGATGGATGGATCTTCACAAAACCTTTATTTGATCACAAATTAAACCTATTTGTGCCTTTTCATTACACGTTAATCCTGCCGACCACGTCTCCTTGTCAAAATTTGTCTCAAAAGGTCAAGGGTCACTTTTTTTGGAATTTGGCCATCCGACAGGAAATAACCCAAACCGAAATTTACCGTCCATTTTAACCGGAACCTGGTCTTCGAAACTTATATACAGTAAAACAGATGGATGAAATGAAGGCACTGTAGATTTAAAGTGTATTAAAAATTAATTTTATATTAAACTTAATGCAATGCGATGACATTATTGCCTCTGTGGGACTTTGAAGAGGCTGAGGAAGCTAAAATATTTATTTATTGATCAAGATGTCGGTTTTTGGACTACCAGCGAAAAACGTCTTCCGCTGGACAGCTTTGCGTAAACTGCGTCAGAATAAATGTCCTTTTAACGCATGGAGCACAGACTAGACAATTTTGCTCTCTTTGAAATCGCCTCCCTTTACTAGCCATACGTTCGTTACATGTTATTTCGTGGTAAACTTGAAATTATTGGCTTATGAAAGAAAATAAAAAGGTATACTAGTAGTAAACGTAATAATTTACAAAACAACAGGCAAAGTATTTGGTATCTTATTTGTGTATACATGTATTTCAACTAAATATTTAATAAATTTATATTAAGTATCACGTTTCACGCAAATGATGTCAAATTCAACATACAAAAACTTGCTAAAAATTTAGCCAATTAGTAACATCAACTAATTACGTAGCTAATTAATTAACTAATTAGTACCCATGATAAAATCGTAGAGGTTTATAAGCCATATATTTACGATCAGCGACATCGAAAACTCCCGAGCGCAACTAATTAGCAATTTGGAAGTGATCTTAAAATTTGCATAAAATTACCTAATTAGCTAATTAGTTAATTAACTAATTAGTATATACGGCCAAGTGTTGGAGCTTCAGCAATAACATATTCATGGTCAGGGACATAGAAAATCCCCATGTGTAATTTATTTTCCATTCCTGACCGCTTTGAGAAACTAGTCAAAGAAAATTAATTTTCAAAATTTTAAGCTCTCTCGCTCCTCGGAAGATGCTATCTCGCACTAAAGACGCGGGCAGTTTACAACTGTAGCCCCAACTTTCAATATATGCCACATACAAAGTTAGTTGAATTGTACTTACAAGTAAAAGGTGCCTTAATTTTACAATGGCGAGAAAGCTTTTCCATATATTATTACAGCGGTTAAACGATTTTTACTTGATGTTAAATTACTATATAATAGACCAACCACTTTAAACCCGGGGCGAAAAGTTCGTACCATTAATTTCATCGGCGCCCTTCGAGCTTACCTTGAAGCCACTCCTATCTACTGTATCAGAAAAGTACAACTAGTGTAAGGTGTTGAACTAGTAAAAGATACGTTAAACGTGAAACACTTATATCTACACAATGGGTTACGTGTTGAATTAAAATGTTTCACTTGACATCGCAGTAAAGCGCCAATATCGATAAGACAATCTGTGAAATGATCGCTATGGACTACGAGCCATTTTGAGTTATATATTACCAGCCATATTGTTAAATATAATATGTATATGTATAAAAGTATAATATATATGGTCCGGGTATTCTGTGTATTCGTGACGAAAAATTTCGGGTTCGTGTCCGGTTATTATATTTTGCAAGGTTCTGATGTTAATTTTGAAGAGTTGCAACTCTAGTTAACACAGCCAATATGGTGTTAAAACCATGAAACCACCTTGGTTAACGGGATAATTAACCTTATAATCGAATAGTGCACCCCCAACAAGCAAAAAAACATAGTTTGTAAAATTGAAATTTTTACTTTTGTGGGTATTTTTTAGAGTTTGGCTCGCAGCTCGAAAATGGCAGCTCCGACAAACTATATAACAGCAAAGTTGCACCTCTTGGTGAGAGGATTCTCTCCATGTTTTTCGCTGCCAAACCTCTATCTCGAGGTATAGAAGGTCGCGAAGGGTAGATACTCGGATGGCAAAATTTTAAAAAAGTAATGTTTGACTCTTTTGGGGCCGATTTAGGCCCAGAAGACGTGGTCCGCGGGTTTAGGGTCTAATAAAAGCACAAATAAGCGGAACTAGTGCTCAAATAAAAAAAATTGTGAAGATTCACTCATTCGGTGATGAAGTATGATCTCCACAGACGGACAAAAAATTTTACGAATTTTTTCGCTAATAAAGCTAAATGAAAAAACTCCACTCGCTTCGTTTCAAAAGCGTAGCAGAACTTCCGAAATATAAGCGAACATAAGCTATTTTAAATACCGATGATTTCAGGTATGAAAGGTGAACATTACATTTTAGGAAATTTTGCAAAATGTAGGTAAATTTTCAACCAATATGACTTACTTCCCCGCCGGGACCACATATCACCTTAGGTGTCGAACCTCCGTACCTATGAAATGATTGCTATCGAAAATATTAATTTGATCCCAAACGTATCCTTTTACAAATAATAATATATAGTATGCGTAAGAGGCTCTATTGGGTGCCTAAAAGAATTGCGCGGCTCGGAAAATTATATAAATCCGGAATCGAACATCTACATTTTCGTATTTTTCCCTTTGGCATGCTTCGTATTATATCTATAACATTTCTTTCTATGCTTCGAAATCAACCATTTTAGGTGTCCAAATTCAGATGTTTATCCATTTTGAATGGTAACAGCTATTATCAACCAGCTAACTACTAGATACCTGTTTTATGCATGATGCTTACACGCATTATACGTTTTATGCATTGTGTAATATAGTGCACCATACCCAGTGCGTTCAAATTATCGTTAAGATTGAAAGTTGAAGATTCGTTCTTGAACCTCTTTCATTTCAAAGAACGCAAAAAAAACTGATTTAAGTGTGAGGGGGGTCTGACAATGTTAAAGGTATTTTACACCATGTATTTCTATAGAAAATAGGGAAAAATGTATTAAAAATACAATTCGATGAGTGCTGTAGTTAAATACGTTTAACGCATAATAATCTTAGATATTCTGTACAAATTTTTCTTAATATTAAATGTTATATATATTTTTTAACATTAAGGAATGTATTCTTTAATATTAAGTACTATATTCCTTAGTGTTAAGAAACATATTCCTTAATATTCAGTATTGAAAAATTTCTTTAAATTATCTCATGCAAAAGAAAAGGAATTTGTCTTTGCTATTTAGGAAAAATTTCCTTAATATTATTTGACAATTCTTGCACTAAATATCGAGGAAATTCTTTGTCTTTACATGGTTTAAAGGAAATTTAATACTAATATCAAGGGATATAATTTTTAATATTCAGTGCTAAGATAAGAGTGTAATGGTGTTGTGTTGAAATTGGCGTAAACGGGTCTATAATCTTGTCATTTCAACTTTTATTCTGTTATATTATATCATTTTATTATTATACTGAGAACCTCAGTTGGTGAATTCCCAACTACCGTGAAAAGTTGACTTACTCAGTCGGCGAATTCACAACTACCGCGAAAATCGAGCTTTAATTTCATACAAAATTAAATAAGGCAAAAAAATTGATAAGTGTTAGGTACGAAACTGTTTGATTTGAGCCTGGCGATCGGTGTTTGTAGGCGAACAGGTATAGAAATCTCTTCTGAAAAGTCGACCTAAGGTAGGATTCGAACTCACGTCCTCGCGCTTTTGGATCCGTGAGCGGGCATTCTACTGGCTGAGATATTCCCGTCCGAGCCAACAGTTGGTATATTCTATAATTACTTACAAAACAAATAATAAGGATAACGCTTACAGTACGTACAACAAATGGCTGGCGCATTTCGAACAAGCGAGTGGCTCAATCAAAATTTCGAAACTAAACTAATAATAAATTCTATTTTTAGAATAAATTTATTTCGCGCCAATCGCGAGCGAGCGGCAGTCATTTTTAGCGGGTACTGTAACTCTAAAATGCTGCAAATATGTTTGGATCGTCAACGTCATAACGTTATCTTCGATATATCCAGAAGCAGTAAAAGACATAAATAGAAGACCGTATCTTTGCTATAAAATTATAATAAAGCAGTCGATTTGGTATAAAAATTGCGTATTTTCTCGAATTTGGTATGGTTTTATCAACGGTAGTTGGCAAAATGTTTATTTAATCTGTGTATTGGAGCGGCCGTTCATAAATAAATTGTTGTTTTTGTTTAATAATTTTTCAGATCTCAACCCTTCATATCTACCACCATTCGGCGATGCTTCTCCTATCGGACTACGCTCGCATTCATTCCCCATGGCCATGCCTTGCATTTGTTCTAACGATCAATTCAGTGGTCCATGTTTTTGTCTACACCTATTACTACCACACAGCATCACCTCAACGGGTCGCAATGCCACTCGGCTACAAAAAATCTCTAACCATGATACAAATGCTACAATTTGCTATAGCACTAGGATACTGCATCATTGGCTACATTTACCATGGCTTTTGTGTGTATTCGATATTTTTCGACTTAACTATGTTTTCGATGTTTGGAAATTTTTATTACAGAACGTATGTTTGTAGGACCGGACCTATTCACAGGCGCTATGGGAATAGCGCTGAAGAGTTAGATGGAGAACAGAATGGACTTTTGAAAGAACAGTAAGGATAGGGTTCTGTTATTTTTATTGTTTCGAAGGTTCCACATTTTTATGTAGCTCAAATGATGAGCGACGGTTTGCATCAGTGTAATATTTCTTCTTGTTGATACTTGCATTCAAATATTTTATCGCAAGCGTCTTGAATTGAAATGTGTGGATTTATATGACAAAATCAAAATACAACTAATTATAAAAGTTGAAAGTAAATAATAATATAGAGAGTTTTGCTATGTGTTCGTTGATAAAAATATACAGAAGTGTTATTCGGGTGGACTTTCGATTTTTAACAATAGTTGAGTATAATCGTCAGCAAGTAATGCCAGTTACGGGAAAACTATTCAATAAGAACCTACCAAGATGGCTAAAATTAGTGGTCGTTTCGATTTGCGTCTTGAAACCAGGCGGTTTTGAGTTTTCCCACTTTATAGTTTCGTCAGGAAGAAGTCTTTTAAGTCAGCCACGCTTGAATCTGCGCTAAAATTTTTTCCTAGTCAACCTATTTGTGTATCGCCGAAACGTGGTCTGCAAAGTTGAACAATACTGCAGTCACGGACAAAAATAAGTGCACAATATACGAACGCAATAACGTTCATTTATAAACGAACGTTACAATGTTCGTTTGCGTATACGTTTGTTCATAAACGAACGCAAAAACATTCTTGCACACACATGTTAGATTCGTTTAAATTTACTTTCGTTTGTACACGAACGTCCTAACGTTCGCTTTTTGAGCGCAACTGTCCTTGTACTCTATATTTCTCCCTTATTTGGCGATTTGAATAATTAAAACGAATTGAATAATATGTTGTAATCATATTCCCCAACTCACAATAAGCTCTTAACATCGATAAAAGTTGACAGCCCAGACCGAATTTGTAGATGGATAGAAGCGCTTTTTTAAGTGAGCGCGGTCGGTAAATTACTATCGTAGCCGTAAAGTAATGACCTCGAACAGCCTCAGCGTGTTGTTGCATCGCAAATCGTGATCGAGTACTTAGGGAAGACTGTAAGGATCTTTTCCTTTAGCCGAAATCGGTCAATTTTGAAGAAATAATAATAATTTTGGCCCCATTCAACTTAGTTCAATGAGTTGGTTCAGAAAATATTCATTTCAGCTAGTTTTATAAAAATTGTTACGATTTTTTTGGTTCCCTATAGTCCCTCTCATAAAAATGTATATACTTAAAATTTTCGAAAAAAATTTTCTCGATAATTGTATAACCTTATATATCATTCGCACAGTGTTGACTAGTTGCGTTGAAAGATGGTAAAATCGGATGATTAGCTGTGGAGTGACCACCATTTATATTAAATCCTAAATTTAAGTTGTTTGCTCATCACCATTCGATGCAGCTCATTAATGCGGTTCAAATGATATTTCAAATTATACATTTATCGAGAAATTTTTTCCATAATTTAGGGTATATACAAAGAAATCGAAAAAAATTTGCCATGAAACTGGCCGGAATAGAAATTTTCTGAACCAGCTCGCCGAGCTGAGTCGAATGGTACCAAAATTATTGTTGTAGCTTCAAAATTGAGCGCTTTCAAATGAAGAGACTCAATCGTAATATGTGCGCGATCAGTGGTTCTAAGATCGTGAACTGGCGTGTAAAAATCAACCCATGTAATGTACGCACCTAAAAGGTACTGTAACATTGTAAACATTTCGTAAATTTGTAGTGTAGCATATCGTCTAGCATAATTTAAATCGTCATAATATCGTTTAATCGGTGTACCTCATTTCTAATGTTTAAAAATGAATGGAATAATTTACCTATGCGACATTTGGATATGTTCAGTTTGTCATCTTCAGCACTAAATTCATTAACTTTGAAGAAAAAGGAATAGTATTGACCTTCGACTCAGCTCGATGATGCAA
Organism: Trileptium ribeirensis; assembly: GCA_030248225.1. NCBI lineage: Eukaryota > Metazoa > Nematoda > Enoplea > Enoplida > Thoracostomopsidae > Trileptium > Trileptium ribeirensis. Next base: position 10,029 of record JASANE010017809.1, read on the forward strand.
TTCAAAATTCTCAGTTCAGTCCATATTTGGCAGATCGGTCGGACATGTCTAGGCTATGACATAAATATTTTTCCGATATTTTAGTTACCAAAATTAAAATAATTCGATAAGTGTATAATTTTAACAATTCGAACTGTATTCACGAATGAGTGACACCAATGCACTGGTGGAATTGGTCCGAGATTTGCCACGTGTTACTTCGTAACTTCCATAGCCACTGTTTTGAGCCGTCTCTAATTTTTTGTGATAGGTACAGTTTAAAGATTTAAGTATTTCGAAATATTTCTACGATTTTCTTTCGTAAACGTGCAAACAATGGCCGTTGCTAGCTGCCTGTGTGCGGAGAAAAGCGCAAAAATAATTTTTCGCTGCTCGAAATAATGAAGGTTTGAGGTTGCAAATTGGACACAATAATTATAAATAATTGAAATCGGAATTGTAATAAATTTGAATTTAATTTGTATTTTGACTTTTTCATCTCGTGTGGTGTATATTAAGAGTAATTGGTTGCAAATCATGAAGAAGATTTCTACCCACCTCCCTCATAAAGGTGTAAAACCTTAAAATTTCGCTATAATGACAGTACCGGTATTCGCATTAGGATTGTAACTCTATCATCGATTTTCATTGATAGCTTTCTCCTTAAATGTTTACTTGTCCAAAACTAGTTTTTTGAGCGAATGTCTACACCATAACATTAGGGTTTGTTGCGACGCGGGATTTTGTGTTGGTTCAACAAATGCAACACCCAAAAATTTCAACAAAAGACGTGGGCTACAACAAAAAGATAACAAGCCTAGCTAGGTTCCTACATCTTCTGGGATTAGTTTGCGCACTATGCTTTTAATTCTACGGCGGGCGCGGAGAAGAATACAGTCCTTACATAGTGCACAACTACCGTTACGGATAGTCTGCCTGCGTTTGTAATTGTTGATGGAGAAATTACTAAAGAAATTGTTTTTGGTCTTTTATTAGGTGGGTAGTACAGATTAGGTATATCAGTTATAGCCATGCGGGAAGTTAACCCTAAAAATCCGTAAATTAACATGAAAGATGCGGCAGTTCAGCTAGTCATATTACACACGCACTCGTGCAAATTGAGGTATATCTCAATATGCATGTAATATTTTATTTATATATATATATGTACAATAGTTTTTGCAATCGCGGAAGAAATTATCATAAATATATAAATCAATAATTACCTGACCAGTTATAAATCAAAGTGTCTAAACAGCTACAGTGGGTTTCCACGTTGTGGGCCTTAAGGTGCGTTCACACGTCAACCTTTTTGCTCAAAATTTGCCTGTGATTTGTAATGGCAAATCACCGTGCTTCAAATTTTAAGCTCAAAATTTTTGAAGGTCTACTGCTTGTCCCTGATTTTCTGAGGCATTGCGCTACAGAAATTTGAGAAATGATCAAACGTTTAAATTCACCAAAATACTAAAAATGCTTTGAAATTTTGATCAAAATCAACTTAAGCTAAAATTTGATCAAAGTTTGAGTTCAAAATTTGGGGAAAAAGCTTGATGTGTATGAACCCATCTTTACGTGTTGCATTCATTTATTTATCAGTTCAGTTAAGGAGTTTAACTTTCTTAAATATTCTTGTGTCCAAGTCAATTATACTGGACCTGAACTAATGTCGAAACCGCGGACGGAAATTAGCATATTAGAAACAACGAACAAAAAGTTCGGTAATATGCTGTGTTGTATTTGAAATTTCATCGTCAAACTACTTCTAAAGTCTAGTCGAGTTAGCTAAGTAACCAACAAAACATGAGTCGCCAACCAAAAACTACTACCCAAATTTAAAAATTCCGACTTGATTATCAGTACTGACGAGTATGACTATAGATCAGTTGGTGAAACACAATATATGCATACTTTTTCCTTCGTTTAAATTCTTATTGCAATAATACTTGCATAATATTTGCTTTATTGTTTATACCGTTTAATGTATGTTTTATTGTTTATATCGTTTGGTTCTAGCAATTTTTGTCTATGTATACGAATTTGTGTTTGTTCAGTGCGGGTCATAAGGTACGATTATCGTATTTAGGTATATATAGTCAGAGTATGCAACTAAACAGTGTAACGGTAGCATACAAGTAATAGTATGACATTGTGCTTTGACGTACAAACATTGACATTTTTTGTTACACAGTCGCGTGCCGTCATTATCAATAATTCGTATACTCATATATTTCGTACAGTGTGATCAAAGTATACCTATGTGCTAATGGGTGAAGTCCATAAATGTAATTTTGGACCAGTATATATTGCAACATTGGAGTTCACGCAACATGCCTAAATCTGTACGAGTACAAGTAATATAGAATGACTGTCGGCCACTATAGTATTTACAACAGTGTAGAGTTGCCAGCGTAACATGAACCAGGATCCTTCAGACATTAACTGTACTCGGACATCAAGGTTTGAGTGTGCTCGCACAACAAGATCTGCCCTGTCGTGAATAGATTTGTCAAAGTTACTTTCGATGCGTTGATACCGAGTTGGTGTAACATGCGTTTCTACTTGCGTTGGTATTCGTTCCTTTACGGTATTCCTGAAGGAGCCGAGAAACAGCTTCTAAATAGCGTAGCGCCAAATGTACGAAGCTTGGAAGGAAACGCAAGAAATGACGTCGGCAAAGTGTTAAATATACCATAGTGCACGAAACCATAGTTTAAGAATGAATGGTTTAATGGTGTTTTGGACGGTAAATAAATCAAATTTATTAAACCATTCACGAAAATTCCAGGAAATATAAATGACTTTAAAGGTTGAAAATGTAAAAGATGTGGACCATAAATGTCCATCTGTCAAAGAGTGATATATGTGTTGTGACTGTAATAAACAACTAAAACCAAAAGATAATTTATAGAAGGGGAATGTGGATTTGTGCTATATCCGTTAGATGTATATTAGTTCTTGCAAGCCAACTGAAATCCTAGTGCTATGGAGTTGCGTTGACAATTCTATAGCGTTTTGGCATGACAGGAATTAGCATAGTAGTGACAGATATCGCGCTGTTTTCATGGTATCACTGGTATTAAAAGAAAAACAAAATTCTCAAGGATCAAAGCTATAAATCATAAAACCGTTTGGTCGCGAATAAAAGCGCATGCATGATTATGTCATGCTTATTACTCGAAACAACACTATATACTGCATTTATATATGTGTTCTTTACCTAAGCTGGAGTCGTGATTTAAGGTTGTGTGTGCAGAGTCGTTTGCTAACAAAAAGTGCACGTTTATAGACTGTATTCTGCTGAACTAAAAGGTCACACAAAACCGTGACTTTATATCGTATAGCGTAAGGCAACCCGCAATTATATACTAAGCAGCTTAAGATGTGTGACGAAATGCGGTTTCATCGAAATGAAGATTCTAAGTATATATTGCAAAAAGTGCTCAGTTTGTTCGTGTTTAGTGAAAACATTTGGGCCAACAGAGCAACATTTAAAACATGATTTGGTATAGCTTATATATTATTGTTAGAATGGTATGGTTGAAATTTGTGTTGCTAACAAGCAATGATATAATAAGACTTGAATTGTACATTTTGTTAATACGTCCATATTGCGACCAATTATATACTGCTTAAACTCAGCAAAATATGCATAGTTCGTTGATGTCATGAGATGTAATTAGATTTATTGCTAATAGATGTAAATCACGTGGTATTATTTAACAGCCAGTAAAGGTTTCATGGGTTCTATGAAATTCCAGCGATCGTGATATATATTGTCTTACAAATATCTCGAAACTATTGAATCATTAGTTTGTGAAAAAATTAACAATACATAAAAGCTTCATGGGTTTCATGGAATTGCAGCAGTGATCGTGATATTATTGCCTTACAAATATGTCGAAACTATTTAATAATTTATTCGTGTAAAAATTTGAAACGTTTGATTGCTACAAATCTATTAGCTCAAAATCAGTGAGGTTAATATATATAAATCCAAGTCGTGTTAGTGATTTCAACTCTTGCAGCTGTGAGTTATATATAAAAGCGATCTCACAACTACACTGCAAAAACGTTCTGTCCGGTTTTGACTCAATAGTCGGTCCTGTTTAACCCTGTATATATATACGTGAATACATAAGCAAACAATATTTGTACAGGCAAGTTGAAAAGAGGACGTCACAATTTTCTTGAATTGTCTCGTGTAGTTAAAGGAAAAAACTAATGTTGCTACTCAGATCAAGTTCAAATCGTCTCAGTGAAAAATTGCGCTTTATTTGTGAATTGGATTTTAGTGTTATCGACCACTCCAGTTCTAAACCCAACCAAGATCACCGGCGATGAAATAACCACGAAACTCAGTAACATCATATAGAATGCTAGTTAAAACTGAATGCACCAGTAGTTAGTGTACATCATCGGCGTCAAAAGAGAGATTGGTAGTATCTTTCTTACGGTCCAATCTCTTAAGCCACATTCGCCCTGAGAATGCACTTTCACCTCTCGTATGACAACGGTGCGCAGAAAATAGAAAAAATTGGGGAGAATGAGGAACATTGTGAGTAAATTGAAAGTCGCAGAATATAGTTACAACTTAATATATATATAATATGGGCAATCGAGTGGGAAATTTCTGAGTAGGTATTATATATATGGCTTCGTTCGACTTTGCTGAAAATTTTTTTGACAACACACCACGCTCCGACGTACATTAGTCACCGAATTGAAAAAAAACTTGGCGCAAATTGCAGAACGATCAATTGAACTTTTGAATTGATCAATTGAATTCTTAAAAAACTTCATGCTGACAAATCCGACTTAAAAACTCAAAGGTGTGTGGCTTCGATATCCAAATCGAAATGTTCTGTAATTTTAAGCATCTTTATGGATTTTATTGCTATAATTTCCTCATAGCTGGCAAATTTCCGACGATATGTATATTTATACGTAACTATTGCCAAAGATCGAAAGTCCATCGCACAGCATTCCACTAGATATTTCATTTTATTTAAATTAAGACGTTTGCGATAAACTTCTGAATGCAGACCGCAACGAGCAAAAATATTACACTATGAACGCAAACCGTCGCCTTTAATTTCAGCCGGAAGAAAATGCGTACCGTTTGATATAATGCGTGGTTCACAGAGATCTGCGTGCACGAAAAGCACACCGTAAGTTATTGCAAAGACGTTATATTTTCGTTATGTTATTGCAGAGTGTAAATCTTTTCTATTTTGGTTCCAACAATAGCGTTGCTCATAAATATTGTTGTTGCAATAACTTTTGCTTTTAGTGCACCTAACAACGAAACTATATTGTTGTTGCAATAACGTTTGCTTTTAGTGCACCTAACAAAGAAACTATATTGTTGCTGCAACGTCAATAGCTTGCTCAATGCCATTGTAGCGACAATAGAATCTAACATAAATGCAGCAACAATAGTTTCTCGTAGCATGATAGCAACAGCAGCAGTTAGTGATATATGTAACTGCAATATAATGATAGATTCTATTGCATTAGCGGTAAATATTTGGTAGCTATTGTAACGACAATAGCATTTATAAATTAATACGGCCACAGCCATAACCATACCGTATATCAAAATCTGAGCACGGTTCAGCTTGGCTCTCGCCCTCAGAAGTCTGAGGCGGGCCCACTGTTAAATATCTGTCACAATCACATACTAATTTCTGGGTCATGGTTACCCTTGAATACAACTTGGAATAGCATATGGATATGTCCTTCTTTGATTTCAAATAAATAATAGGACAAATTAATAAAAAGATAAAGGAACAAACCTTATTTTTAACGAATTATGATTTGGTATCACCCGGTAATTAATGGTTTCGGCCAATGTAACCTTTAACGCCGTAAATGAAATGCATGCCATGCCGTTCTCGGTATACTAAGCCTAAGCCTTAGTCTTAGCCAAAGCTAAGGTCCCTATATGAGCCATGTACTAAGCCTAAGTCGGAGGGCTGCCGCCCCCCCCAACCCCCCGCTCTAAGCTGTTCTTTTTTCTAACGTTATAACGTCCGGCCCCTAAAGGTGACATGGGCCATGTTTTCTTATAACTATACTTTTCAGGTTCTTACTTTTCATTCATAGTGCATAGAAAAATATTTATTTAGAAAATAGAGGTGGAAGTTTGTGCTCAGGTCTAGCCCTCAAAAGTCTAAGATTTGCAACAAACGTCTACGGGGAATCCGGCCCATGTCAACTTTAGGGGCTTCCGGATTCCCGCGGGAAAATTTATTTTATGTATATGTATGTCTTGTATAAACAGACACACACAAAAATTGTTTATTTTTTACAAATGGGGAATTTTTGGGAAGATAATTTTTCTATCGGGAAAATGAGAAATCGGCAATTTTTGGGAAGGAAAAGTCCGAAATTATCGGTAAAAGCGAGAATATTTGGGAAAAAAAGTCGGGAATTATAAATAGAAACGGGAATGTAGGGAATTTTTGGGAAGGAAAAGTCTGAACAGTCGGAAAACGGGAAAATTCGGGAATATTTGGGAAGGAAAATTCGGCAACTGTCGGGAAACGGGAAAATCGGGAATTTTTTGGGAAGGTAAAAGTCGGTAACTGTCGGGAAACGGGAAAATGGGGAATTTTTGGGAAGGAAAAGTCTTAAATTATCGGTAAAAGCGAGAATATTTGGGAAGGAGAAGACGGGAACTATATGGAAACGGGAAAATAGGGAATTTTTGGGAAGGAAAAGTTGGAACAGTCGGAAAACGGGAATATTTGGGAAGGAAAATTCGGCAACTGTCGGGAAACGAAAAATCAGGAATTTTTTGGGAAGGTAAAGTCGGTAACTGTCGGGAAACGGGAAAATCGGGAATTTTTGGGAAGAAAAGTCGGCAATTGTCGGGAAACGGGAAAATCGGGAATTTTTGGGAAGGAAAAGTCGGGAATTGTCGGAAAACGAGAAAATTCGGGTATGTTTCGGAAGGAAAAGTTGGGAGTTGGCGGGAAACGGGAAAATTCGGGAATTTTTGGGAAGGAAAAGTCGGCAATTGTCGGGAAACGGAAAATCGGGAATTTTTGAGAAGTAAAAGTCGGCAGCTGTTGGGAAAATGGAAAATCGG